>KV008325.1:4010-16249 GCA_001598015.1 Dorcoceras hygrometricum
CAGGGGTCAAACCGGGGTTTGACTCTGTTGAGGGGCAAAACGGTCATTTTGCTATTTAGGGTTTGATGATCTGAAAAAATTGTTTTTCACATCATATCATTCAGTTTTGGAAACTGAGTCGATCGGTCCGATCTGATCGGCGATCGGAGTTACGATGAAGTCGCAGCGATTGATATCGTCATTTGGACCCGGGCCCGTTGGACCGGCCCAAGTCCAATATTAAGTCTATATATATGTGATTAGACTTAATTGATTGATATAACACAACATCATTAATCATAACCCTAGAATAAAAAAACCCTAAGCACCGCCGCCTCCCTTTCTTCTCCAAGCCGCCGCCGCAGCCGCCCGCCGCCGTTCGTCGCCGGAAATTTGTTCCGGCCAGTTCGACGTGGAGAATCCATAGCCGCCCCTCCCCTCCTCTCCTAGCGCCGCCGCCGCCGCCCGCCGTGCGCCGCCGCCGATCGTCGCCGGAAATTTGTTCCGGCCAGTTCGACGTGGAGAATCCGATCGTGCTGATCTCGTCAGGACTTCTAGTGCAGTCTGACGAAGGAGTCTCGGATCTGGTCGTGGACCGGATTGATGAATCTACCGCAATCAACCGAGAAGCGCCGGGTTCTTGAAACACCGGTTGGAGCCAGGCACAAGTGCCAGAGAGGTAACTCGTTGAAACACCCTATGTATGTTGATACATTATTGATTTGATTATTCGTATTGATCGCATCCCGGTAAAAATTTTGTTCTTCCGCTGCCTGCCGGGGTGCGGATCCGGATCCACCCAACAGGTTCATGGCTTCCTTTTTAAAGGGGTTGTTGAAGTAACTACCTCTATTGTTTTCATATCCATGACCACGTTCACGACCATGGTTATTTCTATGTTCACGTCCCGTCCACGACCCTGACCCCGACCTCTGTCACGACCAAAATCTTGTCCACGAATATGATTTTGGTTTCTTTCATTATGAATTATGACATTTACTTAGTCATTGATCCAGTAGGTCGGGATTGATGATTTCTCATTAGCAGCTCGTTGTTCTTTTGCGTCAAAAGAAGACATGTGATATGTCAGGCCCCGTGCTAAACACCAAGGGTTAATAGCACAATTAAGCACATAAACGCGGAAGCATAAAATAGGGCTAAAAATTTTTGAAATAAAGTTGGGCCTGAACCAAATCATATCTTCAAAATAGTAATAATCAAAAGACGAGTTAAATCAAAACTCATACAACAATACGTAATCACAACAAATCATCAACGATCCCACAGAATACATATAACCTCAGGGCATCCCCTGGATCAATACATAATATAATAACTGGGACTTCAAGGAAATGGGGATCGACTAGCTAGGTTTTCAGTCTGTCCAGCTTGGTTACCTGAAGATCCTGCAAATGGGCAACGCAGGCCCAAACAACACAAAAGCAGGAAAAGAATACGAGGTCAAGCCTCAGTACGAATGAGCACTAATATAACAGCAAATCATAAGCATGCAGTATTCTAAGTCATGAATGCATGTGGCTGTCAAAGAACATCAGTCATCAAGGCCTGCTAATCAGCTGGCAGTAATCTCAATCGAGCCTCTATACCCGCACAGTGTATCAACCAGGGAAATCATCGGTCCGTGATCTTCAGGCCCGTCAGCCATCATCGCTCGATGGTTTTCAGACACAACTGATCAGTTGGTCACCACTCCGATGATAGCGTTGTACCTATCAGGCATGACACATCTGTCTGCCGGTCACAACGTGGCTCTGACTCAGGTTCTCAGTCGATCAAGGCTCAATATGTATGCATGAATGCCATGAAATTCAAATCTGATTTCAACATTCATATAATACGTAAACAGAACATATCAATTCAATCAAGCTGTTCACGTAAACACAGAATTCACATAGCACATATTCCATGCCTCAAATACTAGCACGCTATGTCTAAGCTGTTGACAAAAGCTCAACTCGTACCTTCAATTCTCAGTTCGCTACCTCAACAGATCTCACCAGGCACAGAAATTACAGCCTGCTCAAAATTGCTACCTCGATGGTCACGCCCAACTCAGCAGGGACTTCCCTGGAGCTCAAATCTGTTAAGGAATCTCAATTTCTTAGTTCACAGCTGAATTTCTAAAGCATACTACCTACGGTCAGAACTCAAATCTGGTTCTACCTATCGAAGCAGCTTCGAACAGCTAGAAATAAGCTTAAAACAGCCGAAATCACTTACCCAAAAGCTCAAGAACTCTCGGGTCTAGCTTCGCGAAAACGTTCGATCAACACTGCTACTTCGCGTTCCTCTCCAGCGTCGACTCAGGTCACCTAACTGGTATCAATAAAAATAGCTACTCAAGACGAGCTCAACGCCACCAGTCTCGCTCCAAACAACGGTGGAAATCGACGGCAATTTACCGGGGAAGGGTTCGAATGAATAGTAACTATCGAGGGTTTACTGGAGAAAACGATGAGAAATATCGGGTTCAAAATACGCTAAGTGTTGAGCAGAACTTGGTATATAAATCCTCGAATCATTGCTGTTCTAAGCAATTCAGATCTCTGCTTATACCAAGGCAAAAGTCCTCTCAAAGCTGACTCAAGCTTTCGCTCACTGCTGATACAATACAAACATCTAAACACTCTACTAACTCATACAGCAAACGACGTCTCACCAACTAATCAAAACGACGTAGCATAGCTTCTACTGCTGAAACAGATCTCTCGCTAGGAACATCTAAACAACGTTAATAACCACCAGTGACTCACTCGTGTTGACTAACACGTGGCATCATCTCGCACGTGCGCTAACACTAACAGCTGCTTCTCGCTACACTCTCACTGCTGAGTTGACTAGCGTTGACATCTGTTCGCGCTACTGCTGAATACCAACATCTGAATGCTCACGCAACTCACTGCTGTCTTCTTCGCTAATCCAAAACGCTGTCGTTCCAACTAATCCAAACGTCGTCGTATCAACACCCACTACTGAAAACACGTTAGGCAACATCTGAACGCCCGCAAATCCTCGCGCAAGAACGCTACTGGCTATCTTCTCCCAGATGAACCTCAAATCTGAATTACCACTGGAATCACTTCCCGATAGGAAAATGCAACTGCTGGACTCCAAATTCGATGCAGATCTCACTCGATAACCAACTTCTCACTGCTGATCACTCTACGTCTAAATCTGAGCACCCAGAAATCACGATTTCTGTGACAAATCTTAATCCAAAAGCTGATTAACCATTAAATCATACTTAACAGATTTCTAGTCCTCACACTCTCCCCCACTAGAAATTGATTTCGTCCTCGAAATCAGTTAAGTCATCAAATTAAGATCACAACAGCAAGATAGCTTATTCATGACACACTATACTAGACACCATTCCTAATATACTCATGCCATACTGCCTAGTAAATCAATACTAAACAGAATCTCAATTCGGCAGAAAAATCACTTAAATCACGAAATCAATCAAGCTAGAAGGTTACCTGGATCGCTATTGTCATAGCTCAAACAGATGAGGCCACTCTTGTCTCATATTTTCTTCAACTTCCCAGGTAGCTTCTTCACATCCATGCTTGCTCCATTGGACCATCACCAACGATATAACCTTATTCCTCAGTTGCTTCTCCTTCCTGTCCAGAATCTGCACTGGATATTCGACATAGCTCAGGGTCTGGTCTAGCTCTACTTCATCAGTCCTCAGTACATGGGATGGATCTGGCTCATATTTTCTCAACATTGATACATAAAAAACATCATGCATCACTGCTAATTCATCAGGAAACTTCAATCTATAAGCCAACTGTCCAATCCGCTCAACAATCTCAAAGGGACCAACGAATCTAGGAACTAACTTACCCTTAAATCTGAATCTCATAACACTCTTGAAAGGAGAAATCTTGAGAAATACACGATCTCCAACCTCAAATTCTAACGGTCTGCGTCGCTTATTAGCATAGCTAGCATATCTATCTTGTGCAGCTTTCATTCTACGCCGAATCAATTCAACCTGATCTTTCATATGCTGCACAAACTCAGGAGTAGAAAGCTGTCTTTCACCAACTTCTTCCCAACAAATCGATGATCTACACTTTCGACCATATAAATATTCAAACGGAGCCATTCCAATGGTCACTTGGTAGCTGTTGTTGTAAGAAAACTCAACTAAGGACAAAGCATCCTGCCAGCCACCACTGAAATCCATCACTAAGCAGTGCTCATCGCCAATCTCGAACCCATCGCTGCTTGCAAGCTCTTCCAAAATCTAACTGTTAGAGTAGATGCCCAACTAGCCAACTTGTGGCGTGTGGGTTTATAGACTCTTGTATGATACGATCTTTATATATATGATATTCGCATTTATTCATGGCATTCTTTATTTTCATTATGTTATATAATGTTAACAATAGTATTGGATAAAGACCTAGAATGCACCATAGTGTATGTTAGATGTGATAGTGGGTATGACGGCTATCATGAAACACATCTAATAGTCACTGTGTCTATCGAACTACCCTCGTTCGGACTTTCCAAGTGGTTACCATTTGTCGAGTGGATAAGTCCGAGGTCTTGTTTGTACTGATTAGTCCTCACAACTCGAAGCTTCATTGAGACTCTACATGATAGGCATCTCACTTTGACTCGTTTTCCGACTCATTGGGGTCATTAGGCGGCTGGATTGGGTGAGATCCCGATGCATGTAGGAGTCGATGCTTCGTTGTCGAGGATTCACCGCTCGCTTACATGCGTGGATATCCTATGCGATCTGAGGGGATAATAGTGTATAAATCTCTGGCCAGAGTACTAGAAGTGTTTTAGGTAAATGGGTTTACCTAGTTACACTCGCGATGTCTCTATTCGATCTCCAAGATGTATGCATAGCTATCGGATCTCTAGCGACTCTCGATTTACCAATGGTCGTTGATCTGATCGGGATATATGTGCTGAAAGGACCGTACTGTATGCTAACCACGACCAACTGGTTCTTGCAGGCACTATCAGTGATAGCTAGGGGATCATGGGGCGATGTTGCTAGGCGCTTTACCATGATCCGATGGGCAAGTCCGAAATTGTGATTTCGGAGCCGCAATGGTTGCGGGCCCACGGCTAGCTGTATCCCTGAACCATTGAGGGTCACACAAGTACTGGATTCATGATCCCCGCACGGAAACTGAGCTCAATGTATTGAGCATACGAAGAGGATTTTAGGGAGTGCGACTTCCTAAAAGTCAACAGGGGTCAAATTGCGATTTCCCGCTTTTGTGGGGCAAAACTGTCATTTTGGACTAGGTATCTGAAAAATTGTTTTTCACGTCATAACATTCAGTTTTGGAAACTGATTCGATCGATCTGATCTGATCGTCGATCGGATTTGTGATGAAACCGCAGTGATTTAAATGAACTGAATGTTCATATGGACCTGGGTATGACCCAAGTCCATTGGGCCGGTTCAAGCCCATCTATCACCTTTATTAAGTTAAGATGATTAGGGCTTGAAAATCCAAGGATCATAACCCAAACTAGCCTCCATAGACCACTCGGCCGCCCCTCTCCTCTCGCCCCATCTCTCGGCCGTGCCGCCGCCCAAGTGTCGCCGCCCCGCCGCCGAGTACGTTGATCGGACTTGTTCCGATCAGCTTAACGAGGAGTTTCCGTCCGTACTGAATTCGTCAGTCCTTCTAGTGCAGGATGATGAAGGTGTCTTGAATCCGGTCGTGGACCTGATTGACGATCTACCGTCGCCTACAGTTTGAAGTGCCGGTTTCCTCGTGAAACTGGTCGGAGCCAGGCGCCTAGACTCCAGCAAGGTAACAATCTACGAACACCCTATGAATGTTTGTAGATTTTATTGAATGTATTGAACACTTTCCGGGCAATTTTTGTTTTTCCGCTGCGCCCCGGGAAGTGGGATCCGGATCCGCCACCGCTTTCCCAACAGAAACACGCACTCCATGCAATCTAACCACATGGTCGACATAAAATTTTGCCATTTTTTTCATCGAACACCTCACATCATAGGGAATGAAATGGGCTGACTTTGAGAGTCTATCAATTACCACCCAAATCGCATCGCATCCCCTACTCGATCGAGGTAGATGAGTCACAAAATCCATGACGATGTGCTCCCAATTCCATTGGGGCACTTCTAAACTCTGCAACAATCCACCAGGTCCCATTCTCTCAGCCTTGACCTGCTGGCAATTCAAACATCGAGCAACAAAACCAGAAATGTCGCTCTTTATGCCTTCCCACCAGTAGTGAGACTTCAAAGCATGGTACATCTTCTTCTCCCCCGGATGTACGCTATATCGACTGCAATGCGCTTCATTCAGGATAGTCTCTTTCAAATCAATCAAGTTCGGGACCACCAATCTACCACGAAATCTCAAACATCCATCAGAAGCAACAGAGAAATCTTCAGACTGACAATTCTGGGCCTTAATCCTCAACTCGTGGATATAGGAATCAGTCCTCTGCGCCTCTCTGATGTCACTCACAATCCGTGGTTCAACCTGAATCGAAGAAATTAAGTACTGATCACTCGGCTGGAATCGCCAACTAGAAGTACTCAACTGCTCGTGGACTCTCGAGATACTCAAGGATGTTAGCATCGCAGGCTGGGCTTTCCTACTTAAAGCATCGGCTACTAAGTTCATCCTCCCAGGATGATACTGTATCTCACAATCAAAATCCTTAAGCAACTCCATCCAACGATGTTGCCTCATATTCAAATCCGACTGGGTGAAGATATACTTCAAACTCTTGTGGTCGGTGTACACCACAAACTCCTCACCATACAGATAGTGTCGCCATATCTTCAAGGCAAACACAATCGCAGCCAACTTTAGATCATGAACGGGGTATCTCGTATCATGGGGCTTCAACTGACGAGACGCATACGCAATCACGTACCGATTCTGCATCAAAACAGACCCTAAACCACTCATAGAAGCATCGGAGCACACCACAAAACCTCCCGAACCCGAAGGCAAGGCCAAAACAGGAGCAGTAGTCAACTTCTCCTTCAGAATCTGAAAACTCGACTCACACTGTAGGACCGAGCGCTTGCCGCTTTACCAAAAGCTATAGCTGGTGGTAACGGTGCAACTCCAATCTTTTAAACTGTATAGCAACACAAGCGCCACGGTTTGATCGTTCTACCTAGCAGGGGCAATTATTGCACTCCAACAATCCCCCTCACAATAATTGCACTCCTTGCAACCAATGGGAATCGAACCCGTGACCTTGGCTCTGATACCAATTGTAGGACCGAGCGCTTGCCGCTTTACCAAAAGCTATAGCTTTTGGTAAAGCGGCAAGCGCTCGGTCCTACACACACTCATCAGTCCAAACAAACTTCCTCTCCTTTTGGGTCAACTGAGTCATCGGCCTGGCTATCGAAGAAACTTCTCAATGAAACGCCTATAATAGCCAGCCAATCCCAAGAAACTACGGATCTCGAAAACATTCCTAGGTCGCTCCCAGTTAAGAACTGCTTCGACCTTACTAGGATCCACAGAAATTCCTTACGCTGAAATCACATGACCCAAGAAGATAACTCTGTCTAGCCAAAATTCACACTTGCTGAACTTGGCATACAATTGTGAGTCTCTCAGTCTCTGCAATACTAGCCTCAAGTGCTCTTTATGCTCTCTGAAACTCCTCGAATACACCAAGATGTCATCTATGAAGACAATCACGAATCGATCAATGTACTCGTTAAAGACGCGATTCATCAAATCCATGAACACAGCAGGAGCATTCGTCAATCCAATCGGCATCACAAGAAACTCATAATGCCCGTATCTCGTTCCGAAAGCTTTCTTCGCTACATCAGCATCTCTAATATGCAACTGATGATAGCCAGATCGCAAATCAATCTTCGAGTATACGACCGATCCTTGAAACTGATCGAACAAGTCATCAATCCTCGGCAAAGGATACTACTCGTTAAAGACGCGATTCATCAAATCCATGAACACAGCAGGAGCATTCGTCAATCCAATCGGCATCACAAGAAACTCATAATGCCCGTATCTCGTTCCGAAAGCTTTCTTCGCTACATCAGCATCTCTAATATGCAACTGATGATAGCCAGATCGCAAATCAATCTTCGAGTATACGACCGATCCTTGAAACTGATCGAACAAGTCATCAATCCTCGGCAAAGGATACTTGTTCTTCACTGTCTCTTTGTTCAACTGCCGAAAATCAACGCACATCCTCATAGATCCATCTTTCTTCTTCACAAAGAGAATCGGAGCTCCCCAAGGCGACATACTCGGTCTAATGAAGCCTTTATCAAGAAGATCTCTCAACTGATCCTTGAGTTCATTCAACTCTATTGGCGCCAACCGATACGGAGCTCTAGAAATCGGGGCTGTACCAGGCACCAACTCTATACTGAAGTCGACCTCTCTTCTCGGAGGAAATCCAGGAATCTCGTCTTGAAACACATCTAGGAACTCTTGAGAAATCGGAACCTCGCTCAACTCCACTCTCGACTCACGGGAAACATATAGGGCATAGATCATAAACCCTGAATTCTCCAGCGACAACAAACTAAACATCTCCATGGCGGACACCATAGGAATCTTAGGTCGCGAATCAGCACCATAGAACTCCCATTTCTCTCCAGATCGAGGCCTAAACCACACCACACCATGGAAACAATCAATGGTCGCTCTATTCTCAGTCAGCACATCCATACCCAAAATGCAATCAAAATCTGGAATTCTCAAAACAATCAGATGGTTCATCAAAACATGCTCATCAAATCTAATCAAGCAATCCAACACCACCTCTCGGGACAACAGACTCACACCAGTAGAGGTGGACACGGAGACAACATCACATAGTGGGGAAGAACTCAACCCACGCTCATACACAAACAACTCAGAAATGAAGGAGTGTGATGCTCCAGTCTCAATCAAAACTCGTGCAGGAAAATCAAAGATAATGCATGTACCTTGAATCACTCCTGTAGGTATCTCATCAACCTGCTCTCTCGTCAAGGTATTCGCTTGAGCCTGATGCAGTCCCGGAAACTAAGATCTCGAAGGTACTCCTAACCTAGAAGGCTCACGAGGTTGGAATCCAGATCGTTGGGACGGAACAAAAGGCTGCTGTCGCTGCGAAGAACCACCAGTGGAACCTTGCTGCGACTGACCCAAAGACTGCCCTCCCATCAAAGGACACGCTCTAGCAAAATTTCCCGATTGTCCACATGTTAGAGTAGATGCCCAACTAGCCAACTTGAGGCGTGTGGGTTTTATAGACTCTTGTATGAAACGATCTTTATATATGACATTCGCATTTGTTTATGGCGTTCTTTATTTTCATTATGATTATAATGTTAACAATTCTGTTGGATAAAGACCTAGAATGAACCATAGTGTATGTTAGATGTGATAGTGGGTATGACGGCTATCATGAAACACATCTAATGGTCACTGTGTATACTGAACTCGTTCCTAGTCGATTGGGCCGTCAGAATGAGGATAAGGCCGCCCGAGCTTGAGACTAGCATCTGCGATGCGAAGTACCATGTTTCATTTGTAGGGAACATTGTGATGTTCTGAGCATGCAGATGGATAGTGACCTGGTGATCTATCGAACTACCCTCGTTCGGAATTTCCAAGTGGTTACCATTTGTCGAGTGAATAAGTCCGAGGTCTTGGTTGTACTGATTAGTCCTCACGACTCGGAACGTCATTGAGACTCTACATGATAGGCGTATCACTTTGACCCGTTTGCCGACTCACTTGGGGTCATTAGGCGGCGGGATTGGGTGAGATCCCGATGCATGTAGGAGTCGATTCTTCGTTGTCGAGGATTCACCGCTCGCTCTCATGCGTGGATATCCTATGCTATCTGAGGGGATAATAATGTATAATCTCTGTCCAGAGTACTAGAAGTGTTTTAGGTAAATGGGTTTACCTAGTAACACTTGTGATGTCACTATTCGATCTCCAAGATGTATGCATAGCTATCGGATCTCTAGCGACTCTCGATTTACCAATGGTCGCTGATCTGATCGGGATATATGTGTTGAAAGGACCGTACTGTACGCTAACCATGACCAACTGGTTCTTGCAGGCACTATCAGTGATACCTAGGGGATCATGGTGCGATGTTGCTAGGCGCTTTACCATGATCCGTTGGGGAAGTCCGAAATTGTGATTTCGGAGCCACAATGGTTGTGGGCCCACGGCTAGCTGTATCCCTGAACCATTGAGGGTCACACAAGTACTGGATTCATGATTCCCGCACGGAAACTGAGCTCAATGTGTTGAGCAAGAGGATTTTATGGAGTGCGACCTCCTAAAACTCAACAGGGGTGAAATTGCGATTTCCCACCGTTGAGGGGCAATACTGTCATTTGGACTAGGTAATCTGAAAAATTGTTTTTCACATCATAATATTCAATTTTGGAAACTGAGTCGATTGGTCCGATCTGATCATCAATCGGAGTTGTGATGAAACCGCAGTGAATTAAACGAACCGAATGTTCATATATGGACTTGGGCCTGACCCAAGTCCAATGGGCCGGTTCAAGCACATGTATACTAATTATATGTTAGTACTCTACTAGGGCCTTAATCACTTGAATCATAACACATAACCCTAGCTCCAAGACTTTGGCCGTCGCCCCCACACCTCCTCTCTACCTCTTGGCCGCGCCTCTTGCCACGCGCCGCCGCCCCTCGCCGGACTTGTTCCGGCCATCGTGAAGAGGAGTTTTCGTCCGTGCTGAAATCCATCAGCTTTATAGTGCAGGCTGATTGGAGGAAGATTGTTTCCAGTCGTGGACCTGATTGACGATCTACCGCCGTCTACAGTTTGAAGTGCCGGTTGCCTCATAAAACTGGTCGGAGCCAGGCGCCTAGACGCCAGCAAGGTAACTATCTACGAACACCCTATGAATGTTTGTAGATTTTATTGAATGTATTGAACACTTTTCGGGCAATTTTTGTTTTTTTGCTGCGCCCCGTTAAGTGGGATCCGGATCCGCCACCGTATTCCAACAGTGGTATCAGAGCTCAGGCTCGGATCCTTCAATACATTGTGCCATATTGTATCGAATCTCAATTTTCAGATCGAAAACGAAAAAAATTTTTTTGAAGAAACCGGCCACGACGCCGCCGTGCATGACGGCGCCCCCTCCACCACGCGCATATGAGCGCGCGGTACCTGCGCGATGGCCGCGCATGGCCGCGATTGGCGGCCGCATGTTGGCCTGCTGGTTGCCACGACTTTGCGCACTGGTTGCGCAACTTCCTTGCCGCTGGTCACGCGAGGAGGCCGAGATATGGCCGACCGATTGCTGCTGTTTTACGCGCTGGATGGCGACGGGAAGCGCACTGGTTGCGCACCATGATGGCCGCTGTTCGCGCGGTGGCTGGGCGCTACATGCGCCGCGCTTGGCGCGGCAGTGCGCGGCCTTGTGCCGCGCGCTATGTGGCAGCGGCCGCCGCCGTGCGGCCGCCGTCCGACGTGTTCCCGACAGTGATGCGACGGCTAATTTTCTTCTAGTTTTTGTTCGGGCCTGTCCCGGGCAGCCCATGAAGTTTTCGGGCCCGATATTCGATATCGGGCCGATTTTGGTCGATTTTGAAATTTTGAGATTTTTGGGCCTAAAATTGTTTTAAGCCCAATATGATGCAATTAAAAATTGTAAAATATGATTTTAGTTGTAAAATGTGATTTTATAATTAAAATATGATTTTATCGACAAAATGCGATTTTATTATAAAATACGATTTTATGATTAAAATATGATTTTGTGGTAAATAATTTGATTATTTAATTTATGCATATTAATTAGATTGATTGCATGTTTGGGATGATCGAGAGTCGTGACCAATGTGTTAGGTACATGCTTTAGGTTTTGCGATTTCGGTTTTAATATTATTGATTATCATTTTATAAAGTGGGTCTGTTTGTGACCCGTTTCCACCCCTTAAAATTGTATCCCTTTTGTGTCATGGAATTTAATTGTAAATTACTAAGACTTAGTGGGAGGACATTTGAAGATGGTGGGCCGATGACGATCAAAGATATTGAAGACCGAAGATCTGTAAAACCGGAAGCAATTGTAATAGGATTGCATTGCATATTGCATTTCACCTAGGATTGGACCCAGGTCCGTGATTGGAAACCACGGACCGCATAGCTCTCGCGATCGATCATCCCATCCCAATTTATATATTTGATATATATGTTGAATCCGCATGTTTTAAATT
>KV008325.1:95211-109845 GCA_001598015.1 Dorcoceras hygrometricum
AGCTTTCAGCATTTACTTTAGCATTGCACGTTTACAGTTCAGCACGCATTCATTTGAGCATACGCATTACAATTCAGTTTAGCATCTCATTTCAGCAGCACACAAGCACGAGTCTTGAACAGATTTATGTTGTACATAAATCTGTTTGAGTTGTTTTAAAATATAGGATTCAGTTCTGGTATTTTCCGCATGATTTTTAAATCATACCAGATCTGTCTCCGGTGCTCTGGCTATTGTTTTTGTTCAAGAACAACGAGGTATTGCACCTCCAGTTTGTATCAGCAGCGCGAAAATCTTTTAAGTCTTTTAACAAATGCGCGGCTGCTGATCTTTTGATCCTATTTCCGGGACCATCAATTGGTATCAGAGCAGGTTGTTCTTGAACGAGCACTGATTTTAAAACACATGTGCTATGTTTTTAATGTTTTAAATGTTTTGAGAAACTTATTTTGTGAAGGCCAGATCTGTTTTTATGTAGAACCGGTTTTTCGCTTGTTGAACTGTCGGGATGCGCGAGTCTCGGGCAGATGCCAAGCTTCTATTTTCGTTGTGCTGTAAGATAACTTGGAGCGAGGCTCAGTGACAAGCACATGGGGCGAGATAGAAGAAGGGAAAATCTGCGCTGTTCTCTGTTTACTGGTTCTTCATATTTAAGTAACTCATTAGTACATGCTTACTTGAAACATTGTTCTGTGCTCTGATGTGTTTTTAAATGTTCTGCTTTGCGGATTTCAGCTGGTGCCAAAACTTTGTTTTCAAATGATTTGAGCTCATGTTATAAAAGACAGGGAGAGTGACGTCACTGTATTTTATAATTTTGAGTTATGCATCAGTTTTGCTTTTGGAAATCATATAATGTTGCATATGGTGCTTCCCAAATGCTGTTTTGTTTTCAAATTAAAACTCCTGCTGTTTCGTTGTTTTGTTGAAACAGTATAGGGAGAGTTTTATTTTAATAGAGGGAAGACCAGAAGTTCACTCACTTTTTGATTCCCACAAAAAGGAAGCTACAGTGGAATAGAATCAGCAGAGAGCTTCAACCAGCAGTTGGTATTTGGAGTTAGCAATTGCAAAACGATGTCGCGTACATAAGTTGGAACGACAGCGTTTTGCATTCGCAATAAGCATCAGCAGATGGATTAGCATTGATGACGTCATTAGTGACGTCATCATATTCAGCAGATGGCTTGAGAGAGCAGTCGCAAGAATCAGATTCGTCAACAGTACTTCGCGACTGGAATCTTCTTCTTCGATATATTTCTCCAGCGCGCTTCTCAATACACGTACCAGCTGGTTCAACTTTTCACTTTAGCGCTTGCAGCTGGTTGTCATCATTTTAGCTGGTTCATCATGCTCCAGCTGATTCAACTTGGCCTTCGCCTGATTACGAACAGCTGATTCAACTTTGGACGTCTCCATTGCTAATCCAGCTGCCGATTCCATGAACACCAAACCAACTGCTGAATCTTTATATTGCGAACCATCGGCTGGACAGATTTAGCTGCTGTTTATTGACTTCTTCGATAGCTAAAATCTGCACACTTAATTGGAATTGTTAGAAACACAATAACAGGTTTTGTGTAATTCAAAACTTAATCAGGATCTGTCAAAACAGATCCATCAATCTCTCACTTTTTGATTTACACAAAACCTTAAACAACAAATGCATGTTCTAACACAATGCCCTCCCACTTCCATTCTGGTATTGGCAGGGGTTTAAGCATCCCAGCTGGTCTCTGATGGTATGCTTTGACCAGCTGACAAGTTAAGCATTCTGAAACAAATCTAGCAATCTCGCGCTTCATTCCTGGCCACCAGTACAACTTTGGAAGATATTTTTACATCTTATTACTCCCTGGGTGCACTGAGTACGGGGCTGTATGAGCTTCTGTCATGAGATCAGATCTCAAGTTTTCTAAGAATTCCTCCAACTGTGGTATAGAGGTTACTTTCCTTCTCTTCATCTTGTTTCACCCACTTCTTCACTTGTTCATCTCTCAGCTGACCCTCTCTAATCTGGTCTGTCAATGATGGTTGGATGGTGAGAACAGTCAGGACTGCAGTACTATGACGGGGCACCAGCTCTAGCCCAAAATTCTCAATCTCATAAGCTAAGGGCCTCTGAGCTGTGATCTAGGTCAATCCTATCGATTTCCTGCTAAGAGCATCTGCCACCACATTGGCTTTTCCTGGTTGGTAGCTAATGGTACAATCGTAATCTTTAACCAGCTCTAACCACCTCCTCTGTCTCATGTTCAATTCTTTCTGGGTGAAGAAGTATTTTAAACTCTTATGGTCCATGAATATCTCACACTTCTCCCCATACAGATAATGTTTCCAAATCTTAAGGGCAAAAACCATTGCTGCTAACTCTAGATCATGAGTAGGATAGTTCCTTTCATGATTATTCAACTTTCTTGAGGCATACGCTATTACCCTACGATCCTGCATCAATATAGCTCCTAAACCTATCTTGGAATCATCTGTGTAAATAACAAAATTCCCTTGTCCAGAAGGCATGGTTATTACTGGAGCTTAATGGTCCCGGAAATAGGATCAAAAGATCAGCAGCCGCGCATTTGTTAAAAGACTTAAAAGATTTTCGCGCTGCTGATACAAACTGGAGGTGCAATACCTCGTTGTTCTTGAACAAAAACAATAGCCAGAGCACCGGAGACAGATCTGGTATGATTTAAGAATCATGCGGAAAATACCAGAACTGAATCCTGTATTTTAAAACAACTCAAACAGATTTATGTACAACATAAATCTGTTCAAGACTTTGCAAGTGCTAGTGTGTTCATTGTGTATGCAATGCGATGCTAGAATGCTAAGTGCTGATTAAAATGCGTGCTGTTATGCGATGTGCTGAACTGTAAACGTGCAATGCTAAAGTGAATGTTTGCTGAATGAATAAAGAACACAATACAGTACACAGCATATTTGTTTCTGGAAGTTCGGATATTAATATCCTACATCTCCCCTTCTTCCACCTCGGAAGGCTCCACTAGAAGATTTGATCTTACAACTGCGTGTACAGACCCAATCCCACAACCAGCAGCTGTGAGAACTCCTAGACTCCTCAAATGCACAACAGCCTCAACTGTGTGACTGACTACATACACATGATTTTTACGTCATCGTGCTTGGACGGGAACTGATACAAGATTTCGAGATCCATTCACAAATAGATGTGAATGAATCTCGGTGTGTGAGATTGATACAATGAAGCTCTCAAACTCTCTGATTTTCTCACACACGAGGGACATGCTCTAACAAGCTAATCTAGACTCAGCAAATCGACTCTCGTGAAAGCTCCTCTCTAATGGCGGTCGATTTCTTCATCTTTCTTTTCATTTTTCCCTCTGTTGGTGCACTGTGCAATTTGACTTATTCTCTGCGATAGCTTCACAGTGACCAACCTCTCCAACGCAACTGAACCCTTCTTCAATGGCGCTTCTCAAATATATAGCCTTTGTAGAATTTCTTCCCGTTGGACACAACTTCTTCTCGTTCAAAATAGTTCTGTAAAGTACCGACAGGGGAACAATACTTGTGTCCTTTTCTTTTGCAGGCTTCTTGTCGTTTTCGCCATTTGAATTGAGCTCAGCAGTTGACATCCAGCTTTGATAACTCTTCGTAAGTTGTCAACTGCTTCGCTGCTGATTCATTCTTCGATTGAATGCAACTCTTCGCTACTTCTTCTTTTCTAGCGTCTGTATATCCTGCGACTGGATGCGTAGCAACAGCTGATTCATTGAAGCTCACGACTTGATGCTGCTGTTGCTTACGTCTGGTTAATCAATTGCTTCGTCTGAATCTTCTTCAACAACAATATATTTATCTTCTTGCGTCTGGATACTCAAACACTGGATCTGGAAATCTTTGCATTGCGACTGGATCCACTGTAGCTTGCGACTGGATCTTGCGACTGGTTAACAACGCAAACTCTTCCTGCTGAATCTTTAGCGCAAGAGCAAAACGCTGTCGTATCAACTTATGTAAACGACATCGTTTTGCTATCGCTATCTTCAAATAGCATCTGCTGGTGAACAGTAGCTTGCGACTGGATATCTCCTTTACGACGTCGCTTCTCTCTTGCGTCTGGAGTACAAGCTACCTGCTGATTCTTGCGACAGCTCTCTCAAGCCATCTGCTGAATATGATGACGTCACTGATGACGTCATCAATGCTAATCCATCTGCTGATGCTTATTGCGAATGCAAAACGCTGTCGTTCCAACTTATGTACGCGACATCGTTTTGCAATTGCTAATCCAAATACCAACTGCTGGTTGAAGCTCTCTGCTGATTCTATTCCACTGTAGCTTCCTGCTGAATGATGACGTCACTGCTGATGTCATCTACACTTAGCGCTCCAGCTGATCTTCATCGCTTCAGCTCCAGCTTGCGATTCTTCTTCTTCTTGAATAGCGACTGTCAATAGATTCATCAACAGTACTTATAATTGCGACTGCTAACAGATTCGTCAACAGTACTTCACGACTGGAATCTTTTTCTTCGATATATTTCTCCAGCGCGCTTCTCAATACACGTACCACCTGGTTCAACTTTTCACTTTAGCGCTTGCAGCTGGTTGTCATCGTTTCAGCTGGTTCATCATGCTCCAGCTGATTCAACTTGGCCTTCGCCTGATTACGAACAGCTGATTCAACTTTGGACGTCTCCATTGCTAATCCAGCTGCCGATTCCATGAACACCAAACCAACTGCTGAATCTTTATATTGCGAAACATCGGCTGGACAGATTTAACTGCTGTTTATTGACTTCTTCGATAGCTAAAATCTGCACACTTAATTGGAATTGTTAGAAACACAATAACAGGTTTTGTGGTCTGTGTGGTCAAGGTTGATTGCAGGAGATAGCTCATTGAGTTAGAGTCATGAAGGTCCAAACGGGGAGCGATTTGGTCTAGGAACGAATTAGTTTATAAGTTTTATGGCTAGCACGTGTCATGGATGCAGTCTGGGCGCGGGCAGTGGGTTTGTAGACGTCGATTGATTGTGTCGGGAATCCTGGTTGGTCATGGTTTGTTCCAGGAGCTAGCCCATCGAGGTAGGGTCACGTGGGTCTATACGGGGAGCAATTTGGTTAGGAAATGGATTTTTAATGAATTTTAAGGTTTAGCCGCTCAAAATGCATCTCGTCGGGGCAGAAATATAAAGTCTAAATTTTAGTGTATTGGGCCGAATATTTTAAAGTCAAATTTTAAAGTAAAAATCCTTTTATTTATGGGCCTAATACTTTTATCAAATTTTAAAGTCTAATTTTTGGTCAAGGGGACTTTAACTTTTGTCAAAAATTCAATGTCTGATTTTAAGTTGAATGACCGAGTATTTTATCATTTTTTAAAGTTTAATTTTAAAGTTTAATGGGTCAAATCGTGTTTAAGGTTAAGTTTCATTCTAAGGTTAAGTCTAGGCTTTAGGGCTTAGAATTTGTGGGTCAGGCACCTGAACCAGTTAATTCTAGGCTTTTGGGCTTAGAATTAGTGGGCCAGATATTTGAACCAGTCCTTGACTGGAGGAGAAAATGTAGAAGCTCGTGAATATATATTTAATTATATATGTAATATTTTATGGGTACGAATATCATAATGTTATAAATGAAAGAATTAAATATATATTGACGTGCTAAGCCTTTTAAATTGCATATTTTATGAAGATCATGCATCATGAAAATTTTATGAAATGTTAAAGGCATGTAAGAAAGAAAAATGTTTTTGAGGGATTGAAGTGATTTGTGGCAAGTAATGATGAGCGGAATCGGGATACCGGACCCGATGAACTTTGTTAATGTTATAATGAGCTTATGGATCCATGTGTTCATGGTATGGTGAAGTGGCAGCATAGAGGTGTGAGGGATCCAAAGGTAAGGTCGGGCGAACCGCATCGCCACGTACGTTGGTTTTATGATTGATCAATCGTTAATGTAATGACCCACACTTCATGGATACGACTCACACGTTTTATGTTATGCTATGTCATGCCTTATTACATATGGTATACGATTATGTAATGTTACGACAGATTTATGAATCATGTTTTACGATCATTCATGCACGCATGTTTTAAAGTTATTTTACTATACATATGTGCTTGCATGTGGTTTTATTATACGTACTTTGTTACTACCAGATAGAGCATGTTGGGCCTTTAGACTCACTAAGTTTAAATGGTGCATGTGATGATCTTGTTGATTTTATCCCGACCCGTGGTGAGGACCCCTGAGCGCCCGCTGTAGCTGCTACCCCGTGACCACTTATTATGTTTTGATTGTTGAGACATGTTCTCCGCATTTTATTCACTCTGGTTTTTAGACAAAATGGTTGATTTATTGTCTTCGATATATTTATTTTATTTATGCTTTAAAACGATGTTGAAGAAAGTTTCAATGAACGAACCATGTTTTCTTTTTATGAATGTTTATCCCACATTTTTTTTAAAAAAAATTCTAGAGTACGGTTCGTTACAGAGCTGGACCAGATCGGGTGCAATCTGTTAGGATCAGAAAACAAGCTCGGGAGTTCAGAGGGTGGGGGGGGGTGAATGAACTCCTTTGATAATTTTACTTAAAATTAGTTTCAAAAGTTTTACAGTTCGTTGCTAACCTCTAAGCCGAGTTACCAGCTTTGAGGGTTCTCAGTGATTAGCTGTTGTCTCATGTCATAAAAATTTTATGCGGAAAGAACACGATTCAACAGTGAACAGTAGATGAGTAAATATAAAAGATAGAGTCAAGATATTTGTTTCTGGAAGCTCGGAGTTAATTCTCCTATGTCTCCCCTTCTTCCTCAACGGGAAGGATCTCCACTAGAAAATTTGATTTATACAACTCCTTGTACATACCCAATCCGACAGGGTTCTCAGTGATTAGCTGTTGTCTCATGTCATAAAAAGTTTTATGCGGAAAGAACACGATTCAACAGTGAACAGTAGATGAGTAAATATAAAAGATAGAGTCAAGATATTTGTTTCTGGAAGCTCGGAGTTAATTCTCCTATGTCTACCCCTTCTTCCTCAACGGGAAGGATCTCCACTAGAAAATTTGATTTATACAACTCCTTGTACATACCCAATCCGACAGCCAGCAGCTGCAAGAACTCCTAGAACTCAATCAAGAACCCAAACACGCAATATGGTTTGAAATACAATGAACACAGCTCCAAGCTGGTTGTGCAAAGCTAGCACTCAACACTACAGAGTGTGTAAAAATTTTTATGTGACACAAATAATTGAATAACAATCTGTGAGTGTGTGTCACTAGCTGTGAGCTGGTTTGACAGATGATCTCTGTTCTTGTTTGCTGTTTGATTCAAGAGTTCATTCTTTGTTTTGGCATTAGGTGAGTTCAACTGATCTGCTCTTCCAATTTATACACTTTGGATACAACGATAATAAATGTTGCTACTAGACACGTCGAATGTATCCAAATTGAAATATCTGCGGTGCCTTAAATGCTTGTACTATGTACGTACATCTCCATTAAATGCATTTCCTCTTTTAGCAAACTTTGCGCCGTCTTCAGTTTAAACCAAATCTCTAGGTATCTGGAATTAGCTTAAAGTAGTTCCAACGACTACAAATCAATACAGAGAGGTCAAACATTTCATATCAATCTGTATTAAATCTCATCATACTCTGAAATTTATTTTGCTAAGTTGTCTATACTTAGCTGTGTTCCCGATCTGGTTTATGTACATTAAACTGCTTTTATAATCTGGTTCTAGGCTGATCAAATCCAATCTACTCTGAACTGATTTTCTCTTGTCTTTGTTTTGTACTGATCCAGATAACAATCTTTGTATACTTTCCTCTGTAACTAACGTATGTAGAACAACCTTGCTCTGAGCTGGTTTATCTAAGCTGGTCTGTTTACGCTCCGAGTTGTTCTCTAAACTATTTCAAAACCCACTGTTTTATCTGCTCTTTTGAACTGATGTAATTACAATTTGTTTCTGTTCTTCCAAGCTTGAAAACATCTTTGGGCTGGTTTGACTTCAACCAGCTTAGCTAATATCTAAAATGTTCTTAGCTGGTTTAACCTTAACCAGTTTAGATCTATCCATCTTTGCTCTGATTGTTTCTTTAATCAACGTGTAAGATACTTCAAGATTAACAAAATCTGTCCCCAGTTCACCTTGAGACCGACACTGATGGCCACCATCAGATCAAACTTCTCACTGATAACTATGTCAAAAGAACCAGCCTTGGCGCACAATGCCTTGGCCACGATATCATGAAGCAGTCGATACTCCACCTTCATCTCTTTCTTCTTGTTCTGTGCCATGAACGGCATATAGGTACCAGAAAACCTCATTATCATTTTCGCCACTGTATGGGCCGGAAGATCGATAAAGCTAACCGTCCCTTCTTTCGGCAAACCAAACGTCTCGACAAAAACATCCTTCGTAATCACCATCTTTCCATTTGCGAAGAAGCTCACAATCATCACCGTGATAACCTTCGCGTTAGCAAATAATTCAATCACCGTGCCCTCAAACACAGAAATAGATACCTCAAAAAATCCTTTAAGCCCTGTTTCCTCCAGGGACTTAAACATTTTGACCATCCCAGTGTGCTCCATGGCGAGCATGGACGCAAAATCAACCTGCATAGCATTGAGGAAAGGAAAGCAGTGATTGCGTAGATTAAAGGGTTAGGAAGCAAAGGAATTGCGAAAGATTGCAATAAAAAGCTGTTAATTGCTTGCTAGAATGCGTGAAAGATTTGAAAGCGTACTGAAAAATTAAAGAAAAACTGTTTATGTACGAACGAGGAGAGAGAAGGGTTTTGAGTGGACATGTGTCATCACATTAAAGAGTCATTTGAAATTCCAGAAAGATGACCATCCGATTTAAAATGAATTTTAAAAGTCAAAACCATCTAAACCATTTGATTCAATATACCAGCACGAAAAACAATTAATTCAAATATCGTGATAATATCACACTGTGTATGTCTCTAAGCTGGACCAGATCAGCACGGAGCTGACCAGCTTGGAAACAAATAGCGGACTTTGACATTATCTGTTTGAATTATTTGTTCCCCCTGAACATAATCGTGCAGAACACAATCAAGACATATCTAGGAGACCTAATATGTTTCTAAAATAAGAAAACATAGCGTCCTGGAGAGGCTTGGTAAAGATGTCAGCAACTTGCTGATCCGTTGGCATATGCTCCACCCGAACGTATTTCTTTAGCACATGGTCTCGAATAAAATGATGTCTGATGTCAATATGCTTGGTCATTGAATGCAGCACGGGGTTCTGAGTGATCACGATCGCACTTGTGTTGTCGCAGAAAATGGGTGCTTCTTGTGCATCAACGCCGTAGGCCTGGAGCTGTTGTTGAATCCATAGTAATTGATCACAGCAGCTCCCAGCTGTGAGGTACTCTGCCTCAGCTGTGGACGTGGCTATCGATGTTTGTTTCTTGCTAAACCAAGATAGTAGTCTATCACCCAAGAACTGGAAAGTTTCACTTGTGCTACGCCTATCAATCCTGCAACCTGCGTAGTCTGCATCTCTATAACAAATCAAATTGAAAATTCAGTCTTTGGGATACCAAAAACCCACGTTATGCGTGCCCGTAAGATATTTCAAAATACTCTTAACAGCAATGTAGTGTGACTGTTTTGGATCAGCTTGGAACCTCGCACACATACAAACCGAGAACATAATGTTCGGTCTGCTTGTGGTTAGGTACAAGAGTGATCCATTCATCCCACTATACATTTTACCTCTACAACAGCTTCGTCTTTGTCCAGTATGATTGAAGCACTCATCGGAGTAGCTGATATTGAACATTTTTCCATCCCGAACTTCTTGAGAAGTTCCTTGGTGTACTTTCCTTGATTTATGAAGATCCCATCCTCAAGCTGTTTCACTTGTAAGACTAGGAAAAATGTTAGCTCCCCCATCATGCTCATCTCGAATTTATCCTGCATAACTTGGAAAATTTTTCACAAAGCTTAGGATTAGTTGATCCAAATATGATATCATCAACATAAATCTGTACTAACAAGACATGATTATTTTTAAAAAATTTAAACAATCTCTTGTCGATAGAAACAATAACAAAATCATGGTCTATTAAGAACTTGAACAGAGTGTCATACCAAGCTCTAGGAGCTTGTTTCAGACGATACAAAGATTTATCAATATTATACACAAAGTTTGGTCTGGTATGATCTACAAAGCCAGGAGGTTGTGTAACGTACACTTCCTCATTCAGAATGCCATTTAAGAATACACTTTTGACATCCATCTGATGAACTTTAAAGTTCTTAAATACGGCATATGCAAGAACTATACGAATGGATTCTAGTCTAGCAATAGGCGCAAAAGATTCTTCGAAGTCTATCCCTTCTTCTTGCCTATAACCTTGAGCTACTAGCCTAGCCTTGTTTCGAACTACGTTGCCATGTTCATCTAATCTGTTCCTGAAGACCCATTTTGTTCCTATAATGTTTTTCATTAGGTCTAGGAACTAGATGCCATAATTTTCTACGTTCGAGTTGACTAAGTTCTTCTTGCATTGCTTCAATCCAACTTGGGTCCACTAAGACCTCTTCTATATTTTTAGATTCAATATGAGAAAATGAATGTAGAATTGAAATATTCACTTATCATCTGGCCTCGTGTCCTAACGGGTGCAGTAGGGTTACCGATTACAAGCTCAGGTGGATAATTTTTATTCCATCGGAAACCTGGCTAATATGTGGTTGAAGCTTCATTTTGTTCCCCCTGCGTGCCTACTAGATCATCTGGATTACCACTTCTTGGATTACCGCTTGTTATATTTGGCTCATCAGCTTGTGCATGTTCTCCACTGGCTTGAGCGTGATTTTGACCAGCTTGCGCAATATCTTGAATGTCTGCATTTGTAATTGGCATGTCAAGTGCATGCTGGTCACCAGCTTGGAATCTATCCTGTGTCTCGTCATCACTTGATTCATACAGTTTAGTAGACTCCAAACAAGTACACAAATCATTGAGCTTGGAAGCTGATGATGATCTGAAGCCGGTTTCATCAAACACCACGTGAGTTGATTCTTCAACAATTAGTGTAATGTTGTTGAAAACTCTATATGATTTACTCACCATTTTGTAATCGTTTTAAAAGCTTGATCAGCTGGTCGGCAGTTTGATCTTGAGGTTTTAAGAACAATACCCAAGTAAATTTTGAAAAGTCGACAACGACGACAAGGGTGTATTTCATTCCCCCTAAGCTGGATACGGGTATAGGACCAAAAAGATCCATGTGTAAAAGATCCATCTTACGTGAGGTTTTGTTACTGCCTTGATTTTTGAAAGTTGATTTTAAATACTTTCTCAACTGACATGCAGAGCAAACCTTATCTTTTTTTAAAATTTAGCTTGGGAAAGCCATCAACTAACTCACGCTTACTCAGATTGGAAATTGTTTTAAAATTCAGAAGATTCATCCGCTGATTCTATAGCCAGCTCTTGGAAGAGTCAGCTACTAGGCAGGTTTGTTCTGTATGCGGCTGATCTGACCAGTCTATTTTGTAGGTATTCCCCAATCTATAACCTACCAGCACAGTCAGACTTTCCGGATTCAAAACAGTGCAAGTATGCTTTTGAAACATAACAGAATAATTACTGTCTCACAACTGACTGATACTTATCAGATTGTAACAGAAATTCTCAACAAGGAGAATGTTGTTGATAGTAAAATTACCATGGATAATCTTACCCTTACCCACGGTGTTACCGGTAGAATTATCACTGAAGGTGATCTTGGGTCCGTTGGATTTGTTGATATCTGTAAGAAACGTGGCATCTCCAGTCATGTGTCGCGCACATCCACTGTCCAGATACCATGTTGATTGCTCCAGTCTGTGTCAGGCCCTGTGCGCTAAATCATTGATTAATGACGCAATTAATCTTAATTACACAGAAGCATCAAACATGGGCTATCGTTTTGGTCCTGAACTAACATCAACTCTTAAAATACAATCGTACTCAAAATATGGATTTTGACTCAAAAATCCAACAACATCAATAGAAACAAGTACAAGTAGAATACAAATACAGATTCCCAAATACATAATCACGCAGGACATCCCCTGGTTCAATACATAGTATAAATAACTGGGACTCAAAACGGGGGATCTACCAGTTGACGCTCCACGCGGTCCAACTGGATTACCTGAAGATCCTGCAAAGGCCAACACAGACCAACGCAGCCCAAAAACGGGAAAATAAAACGAGTTCAAACCTCAGTACGAAGAGCAGTATACCACAGCTATCAGATAAACATGCAATATATCATGTCGTGTCATGCATGAGGGCTACCAAAGAATCATCGGTAAGCTAGGCACAATGACTCAGCTGTGCAAAATCATAATCCTGTGATATTCAGGTACAACAGATCAGCCGACCATCACTGTTTACTGGTATTCAGGCACGACGACTCAGCCGGCCACCACTCTGTAGTGATATTCAGGCACGACAACTCAGCCAGCTAATCTCGATATCAAGGAATCAGGCTCAATATGAAATGCGTGAATGCAAATGCTAATCAGATCAAAGGAGAATGAAATATATTATAACAGCACGCTCAAAAGCTATAACTCTGTAGTGCCCCAAAATCCATAGGACCACAAATTCTAATATTTATCTATTTAGAGTCCTTTTCTAATTTCAAGATTTCATCTTTTGCTACTTGTTGAGCGACTGATTCCTCATTTCTTAGATTTCATAAGGGCAGAGGCCAATCAGTTGTTAGTTTGTAACCCGAGCGCAGCCAAACAATTTTCAAACTTTACAAATAAAATGGTTTTGGATGGGAGAATGGTTAAATTTCAGATTTTGGGTAGTGCATTTACAAATCAAAACATTGATCAGGATTGGAAAGCAGTTATGGAATAACGACAACTGAAGAGGCAGGCTTTCCAACAAAAAGAACAGCGACCACCCAAGAAACCATATAAGAATCAGCAGAGGTCGCAGGAACAAAAGCCTCAGGAGCAGAAACCTTTAGTTGTGCAACCCATCATCGCGGTCTCAGCAGTTGGAAACAAGCCTCAGTGTCCCAAGTGCCAGAAGAACCACCATGGTCCATGTCGAAAGGGACAGAATGTTTGTTATAAATGTGGATTGCCAGGACATGTTATTAGGGACTGTCCTAAATTAAAGCAGATGGTGACCAGCAGAGCTTATGTCATGACAACCGAGCAAGCCAATCCAGATTCTACAGTAGCTACGGGTAAGATTTTGATTGCTGGAATTCCTTTTTTAGCTCTAATAGATTCAGGTGCAACGCATTCCTTTATAGCAGCGGACTTTGCTAAGAAACTACCTGTTAAACCCGATCAGCTGACTATGTGATTTTGCGTAACGGTACCCTCTGGAGAAGAGATGATATCACATGATTTGTTTCGTAACTTAGAACTTAAGCTTCAAGGACATTTAGTTACTGCTGACCTAATTGTTTTACCTATGCCTGAGTTTGATTTGATTCTAGGAATGGATTGGTTGACCAAGTATGGGGTCGTGATAGATGTAAAGCTTAGAACAGTAGTGGTAAAACCCCCAAAAGGAGACTGGTTCACGTTCGAGGCTAGTCAGTTATGTAAAATTCCCCGAATTATTTCAGTTCTTAAAGCCTATAGTTGTTTGAAAAAGGGGGGAGCAGGATTCTTGATAAGCTTATCATCTTTAGCAGTATCTAGCAAGCCCCAACTCTTTGATGTGGAAGTAGTGAGTGAATTCCCGGAGGTTTTTCCAGAAGACATTTATGGATTGCCACCTGATAGAGAATTGGAGTTTGCAATTTATTTAGTGCCAGGAGCAGCACCCGTTTCTAAACCACCTTATCGACTTGCTCCATCAGAGATGAAAGAATTAAAAGAGCAACTACAAGAACTATTAGACAAGGGTTTTATTCGACCAAGTACATCACCATGGGGAGCCCCAGTTTTATTCGTCAAGAAGAAGGACGGGAGTCTAAGGCTGTGTATAGACTATAGAGAGTTGAATAAGTTGACAATCAAGAATAAATACCCTTTGCCTAGAATTGAGGACCTGTTTGATCAGCTGAAGGGATCAATAGTTTTCTCTAAGATTGATTTAAGATCTGGTTACCACCAATTGAATATAAAACCAGCAGACATCTACAAAACAGCCTTTAGAACACGTTATGGTCACTACGAATTTTCGGTGATGCCCTTCGGACTAACCAACGCTCCCTCAGCCTTTATGGACTTGATGAACAGAGTATTTCAACCCTTCTTAGATCAGTTTGTAGTGGTGTTTATTGATGATATTTTGGTGTATTCCAAGAACAGCATCAAGCACGCAAGCCACCTGAGAACAATACTTCAGATTCTGAAAGACCAGCAGCTGTTTGCCAAGTTTAGCAAGTGTGATTTTTGGCTGGAAAAAGTTTCTTTTCTCGGGGTTGTTTTTGAAGATTTGGAGACATTACTTATATGGGGAGAAATGTGAAATATTCACGGATCACAAAAGCCTGAAATACTATACTTCACATCAGTTAGTTAGGAGTTTTCTGGGTCTAGCTGGTTACTATAGACGCTTCATTAAGGGATTTTCGAAGATATCTGTTCCCTTAACCTCACCTCAC
>KV008325.1:117356-132483 GCA_001598015.1 Dorcoceras hygrometricum
TTTGTAATGACAGCTGGTTTCATTGTTATGGCGCCAATGGTTGTAATTCGAAGTTTTTTTTATGAGCAAGATAATACAGCTTGTTCTATTTGCTTTTTCAGCCCTTATATTTCCCTTTTATTTCCTTTTCTTCGATCTCGTGACTCCAATGAGGAATGGGGCGTCACAAACTCACACGCAGATAAGAACAGCACTGCTCAGGCATAGTACATAGCACGTAAACACATACATAATATGTTCTCATGTTCATCTCAAGGCTGTAAATAGGAGCTCAATCCGTACCTCACTCTCTACACCACTGCTACCTCAAAAGATCACACAGGAGTACACGTCCAGCAGCTCACGCACAAGACACAACTCCAACAGCTCTCGGCGAACACCTAATAGAAGCCGCTCGAACAAACACGTAACTACCACCTGCTCAGCCATACCTAAACAGCTCAGGGACAACTATACTGGAACAGATTTGGGTGCTACCAACAACCAAACACAAACCGATACCTTAAACAAGATAACCAGTTAAAATCGAAGCTCAGAATAAGAAGAAATCACTTACCCAAAGCTGATTAAGAACAAAAGAACTACTGGCCAGAAATCGTGAAGTTATTCGAAAACTGCGACTACTTCGCGCTCCCTCAACTCGATGACTCAAGTCTCCTAAATGGTACCAATCGAAAGATCTTAAGGATACGAGCTCAGCGCCACCAATCTTGCTCCAAACGACGGCGTAAATCGATGGTAATCGGAGGAAAAGATTTCGAGTGAATAGTAAGGGTTTGGAATTAGATATAAGTCAATATCTCTGTGAGGAAGAAGATAAGAAATATCGGGTCTCGAATTCGCTATGTATTGGTCGACACTTATATATATATTCTCCAGTCAACGCTACAGTGCCACCGACCAAATCAGATCTGAGAAATTAACCAGCTTTGACTCCTCTACACTAACCAAATCTGATTACCACCAAATGACGTTGTACCGGGGTCCAGTTCTCATCAAATCTGATGCTCGCAAAACGACACGTATCGTTTACACTCAACCCGCGTCTACCCGGGTAATTCAAAACGACATTGTTTTGTCTCCTGCTCGTGACATCCCACTCATACACACGAGGGTCAGATCTGGACACCCATATCTTACGCAAATCTGAAAAACTACGAACCGGTCTACTAAAACCGCGAACCAAACCGATTCTCACAGCGCCTCTAATCACTTGCGCGGGGTATTCTCCAAATCTGAACTCCAGCTACTCCCGATACACCAAATCTACCCGGCGCTTGGTCTCTCTTTCTCCCTTCACTCCATGATACACACCCGATACATTTCTAAGTCAAATCCAAAGCTCCATAGTAGCTTACTCAGCACAAGCTACCTCTCGGGACTAAATCATCATTCAGATTTGACTAATTCGTTAATTACTAACTAACCATTTCCAGTCCTGATCAAATCAGCTCACGAAATCAAATCTTGTTGTTTCCTATAATCTGATCATAACACGCAACTAATTAAACCAGTTAATCACAGTCCTCACATCCTCCCCACCTTAAGAGATTTCGTACTCGAAATCAAACGACAACTACAGATCCAAAATCGAAGGACTATCAGAAAATCACCAGACAAAATACACAACTCTCCAGAATTTCTCAAAGCTTATAAAAAATCTAGCATATCTCTATGCTTAACAAAATCACTTACCAAGGTACAAAACAACTCAACACATAAATCAGCAGACTAGAAGATTACCAAAATCAATTTTGAGTATGCTCAAAAAAGATGAGGCCACTCTTGTCTCATCTTTTCTTCAACTTCCCAGGTAGCTTCCTCTCTGCCATGCTTGCTCCATTAGACCATCACCAATGGAATAGTCTTGTTTCTCAGCTGCTTCTCCATCCTATCCAGAATCTGCACTGGATATTCAACATAACTCATGGCTTGATCTAGCTCAACTTCATCGGTTCTCAACACATGGGAAGGATATGGCTCATACTTCCTCAACATTGACACATGAAACACATCATGCATCGTCGCTAACTCAGCAGGCAGTTGTAATCTGTATGCCAAGGATCCAATCCTCTCAAGAATCTCAAACGGACCAACAAATCTCGAAGCTAATTTACCCTTAAGCCTGAATCTCATAACGCTCTTGAAAGGAGAAATCTTCAAAAAAACTCGATCGCCAACCTGAAATTCCAAAGGCCTACGCCTCCTGTTAGCATAGTTAGCTTGATGATCTTGTGCAGCTTTCATTCTACTCCGAATCAACTTGACCTGATCTTTCATATGCTGCACAAACTCAGGTGTAGATAGCTGTTTCTCACCAACTACTTCTCAACAAATTGGTGATCTACACGTTCGACTGTACAAAGCTTCAAATGGGGCCATCCCAATTGTCAATTGGTTGCTATTATTATACGAAAATTCTACTAAAGACAAAGAATCCTGCCAGCTACCACTGAAATCCATCACTATAACTCGCAGCATATCCTCCAAAATCTGTATGGTCCTCTCGGATTGGCCATCTGTCTGAGGATGATAAGCTGTACTCATAGCCAATCTCGAACCAATCGCTGCTTGCAAGCTCTTCCAAAATCGTGAAGTAAATCTTGGGTCTCTATCAGACACTATCGAAATCGGCACTCCATGCACTCTAACCACATGTTCGACGTACAGTCTAGCCATCTTCCTCATGGAATACCTCACATCATAGGGAATGAAATGGGTTGACTTCAAAATACTGTCAATCACAACCCAAATCGCATCGCATCCCCTGTTCGAACAAGAAATGAGTCACAAAATCCATAGCCACTTGCTCCCAATTCTGTCAGGCCTCGTGCTCATATCAGAGTAAACCACACAAAAACAAGCGGAAGCAACTAAAAGGTGGTTAAAATTTTGCTTTTGGCCTGACAGAAAGATAACATAATTTAAAATACACAATACTCAAAATAATCCCAGTTTACTAAATTCACAACAGCACCAACATCAAGAACAACAAATGCCCAACGGCTGAATAAAACACAAGTACTGAAAGACTACTAGCTATATAAGACTAAGCATCACTCAGGACATCCCATCCGAAGTGATACCAATGCATATAAATACTACACAGAACTGGGACACTCTAACCACCTCCGGGGCACCACCAGCTGGATCAAAACCTCGACCAGCTGCAAATCCTGGAAAACCTGAACAACAAATAGGCAAGCAAACACAACAACCCCAGAGGGACCTCGGGGTCAAACCCCAGTATGGAGAGCAACTATAAACAGCAATGAATAGCAAAAGGTATAATGCTAATGCTATGCATGAGGGACAATGCAACAGCCGAAGGCTAAAACCAAGAAAGGGAGCCAAGGAATTCAACAGCTGACAACAGATTCTGCGAAGAATGGTGGCCACTGGTGTGTGTACAAGCATACGGGAATTACCCGCTCATCTTTACACCACACCTGAATACCAGATGCATCAACAATTCAACCTACCGTTGCCCAACTCATGAACTGTGGTAGTTAACCACTCGGCGCATGAGGGCTAACAGACCAGCAGGGAGATGAGAGTGCGGTATTGCCGCTCGCCCTCGCATCCTGGTAATAAAACAGAGCAACAACAAAGCACGACTACAACATCTGAAATGAAAATGATAGTGCCTATGCAATGCAACAGCTGAACAACATATAAACAACAAGCAATGCACACACAGCAAACAACATAATATCCATGCCAATTCCAGCCGTAATATAAGCTCAACATCCGTACCTCACCAGCTCCTGAGCTACAACGAGGTTCAAGCAACACAGATCTGTCACCTGCTAAACCAACACAAGCTACTGCTCAAAAGCCGAAACACAAAACAACAGCAGCTGGGAGCTACAACTCCACCAGGACTTATCTACCTTCCTAACTCAACGAAAAGCTCTAACAAAGCTTAAAGGTAGCATCTTTACTTACCCCAACGATCTATCGGCACGGCAGGGGACGCTTATGCTAGCAAACTACACAAGGAAGATGTCTTAGAGATCCTGCGATCCTATTCCAGCTCCTCCAAAGCCATCTAAAGAGGTATAGAACGACGTGCCTTAGCAAGAGGAGTCCAACGCTACCACTCTCACTCTCGTCGAAGCTGTCTACCACCGGAAATTAGGACGGATAAGGTTACTGACAATAGTAACTAGGGTATCGCGACAAGATTTGCTATCCGGAAATATTTCTAAGTGTCGGGGAAACAAATAATGGAGAACAGCAGCTAAGTCCTCTATTAAATACACCTCTCAACAGCCGACAGAAGCAAGAATAGATTCCACCGACAAAACAGTCGCCATCGCTATTATATCAACCAGCAGGAATCTCGCATCAGCTTTTGCCTATCGCTAAACAGCGAACAACAAAACAAAACGACGTCGCACCAACTTATCCAAACGATGTCACAAAGGAACACGTCACCTCGCTACCAACAGCTGATTCACAAACCAATAGCCGCAACACATGAGATCTCTCAGCAGCTGATGTCTATGATAACCAACAACTGGTACGAAGCACTCCACTCAAAACGCTGCCGTTCCAACTTATCAAAACGACGTAGTTTCGCTACCCACTACGAAACACGCTAACAAAACCAACAGCTGGTTCCTGCTCACAAAACGTCATCGCTTCAGTCCCTTAGCGCTCTCTGCTGATCATCACAAACTAACATACCAACAGCTGATCACTCGCAACAGCTGGATACGCGCTAATACACCAACGAATGAAATCCACGTCAGCATTGCTGCTGCTTAACAAAACGCAACGACTGAAATATCAACTGCTGAAATCTAACGAAGCACTACTGCTCCAATTGATTACTACTGCTACTGCTGGAATGCACATCTAAATCAATTGTCACCAACAACTGACTCAACAACTGGTACTCAAACAAACATCTCCCATGCAACGTTTGATATCTTTCCAACTGCTGATTCCAACACTTAGGCAAATTCGCTGGCTATGCCAAGCACATCGACCAACAGCTGGTCCAAAACCTACCAACGCCTGATTGCGAAGACACAGGTCTCACCTCTCCCCCACTAAAACATGATTTCGTCCTCGAAATCAACAAGTCCAGTAACAACTCAACTGAACCCAAGAGTTCAAGATAAATGAGCAAACAATTACTGAAATCTGATGCAACAATCACTCAAACAGATGCGGCCATTCACGTTGCATATTTTCTTCCAACTCCTAGGTAGCTTCTTCCCTACCATGTTTGCTCCATTGCACCATTACCAAAGGAATGGTTTTATTCCTCAACTGTTTCTCTTTTCTGTCTAGGATCTGCAAGGGATACTCAACGTAACTCAACGTCTGATCTAGCTCAACCTCATCAGTTCTTAGCACATGAGACGGATCTGGCTCGTTCATCCTCAACATGGAAACATGAAAGACATCATGTAGAGAAGATAATTCTGGTGGCAACAACAGCCGATACGTCAAAGGGCCAATCCTCTCAACAATTTCATACGGTCCAACATAACGAGGGGCTAACTTTCCCTTGTGTCCAAAGCGCATAAAACTATGAAACGGAGAAAATTTAAGGAATACCTGATCACCAACCTGAAACTCTAGAGGTCGACGCCTCTTATTCGCATAACTGGCTTGGTGATCCTGGGCAGCTTTCATCCGCTGTCGAATAAGATCCACATGATCCTTCATCTGTTGCACAAAATCTGGGGCAGACAGTTGCTTCTCCCCCACTTCTTCCCAACATACAGGCGATCTGCACTTTCTGCCGTACAAAGCCTCGAACGGAGCCATACCAATCGTCACTTGGTAGCTATTATGGTAGGAAAACTCAACCAAAGACAACGCGTCTTGCCAGCTACCACCAAAATCCATCACAACAGCTCTCAACATATCTTACAACGTCTGGATAGTTCTATCAGATTGGCCATCTGGCTTGGGATGATACGCTGTGCTCATAGCCAATCTGGTACCCAAAGCGGCTTGCAAACTCTTCCAAAACCAGGAAGTAAACCTTGGATCTTGGTTTGAAACGATCGAAACAGGCACACCGTGCAATCTAACCACAAAATCCACGTATAGTTTCGCCATTTTCTTCAAAGAAAACGTCATACCATAGGGAATAAAGTGTGCAGACTTCGACAATCTATCGATAACAACCCAAATCGCATCGCAACCTCTGCTGGAACGAGGCAAATGCGTCAGAAAATCCATCGTTATGTGCTCCCAATTCCATTGGGGCACTTCCAAACTCTGCAACAGACCACTAGGTCTCATCCTTTCAGCCTTAACCTGCTGACAGTTCAAGCAACGAGCAACAAAACTAGCCACGTCACTCTACAAACAAGCCCACCAGAAGTGCGGCTTCAACGCATGGTACATCTTCCATCCACCAGGATGAACACTGTGTGTACTGCAGTGCGCTTATTTAAGAATCTCCTCCTGAAGATCTATCAGATTGGGTACAACCAACCTGCCACGGAAACGCAAAAAACCATTTGACGAAACAGAATAGTCCTCAAGCTGACTAGCCCTAACCTTCAATTTCAACTCATGGATGGAAGGATCTGTCCTTTTAGCCGCTCTAATGCTCGAAATGATTTGTGGCTCAACTTGGAAAGAAGAAACCACAACATAATCCTCAGCCAGGTAAAACCTCCAACCAATAGTGCTAAGATGCTCACAATCCTTAGAAAATACAGTGACACAAGCATCTTTTCCGGAGCCTTTCTGCTCAACGCATCAGCCACTACGTTCGCTTTCCCAGGCTGGTATTTGATCTCGCAATCGAAATCCTTCAGCAGTTCCATCCACCTACGCTGTCTCATATTCAAGTCAGGCTGAGAAAACAAATGCTGCAAACTCTTGTGGTCCGAGTACACCACAAACTGCTCGCCATACAGATAGTGGCGCCAAATATTCAACGCAAAGACCACTGCTGCTAACTCCAAATCATGAACTGGATAACGAGTCTCGTGCGGTTTCAACTGCCGTGAGGCATACGCAATGACCCGTCCATGCTGCATCAACACAGAGCCCAATCCATTGAGCGAAGCATCAGAACACACAACGAAGCCACCTGAACCAGACGACAAAGCCAACACGGGCGCAGTAGTCAACTTCTCCGTGAGCAATTGAAAAGAATTCTCACATTTCTCAGTCCAAATGAACCGCTTGTCTTTCTGAGTCAACTGAGTCATCGGCCTAGCTATACTAGAGAAACGCTCTATGAAACGACAGTATTAGCCAGCCAGGCCCAAGAAACTACGAATCTCAGACACATTCCTAGGTCGCTCCCAGTTCAAAACAGCATCAACCTTACTGGGATCCACAGAAATGCCATCCGCTAAAATCACATGACCCAAAAACGCGACGGGATCCAGCCAGAACTCGCACATAGGAAACTTGGCATACAACTGCGAGTCTCTCAACGTCTGAAGAACTACTCTCAAATGCTCCCTATGCTCCAAAGGAGTCTTCGAATACACCAAGATGTCGTCGATGAACACTATCACAAACTGATCTATAAACTCACGGAAGACTCGGTTCATCAAATCCATGAAGACTGCAGGAGCATTGTTCAATCCGAAAGGCATTACCAGAAACTCAAAATGCCCGTATCTAGTACGAAAAGCAGTCTTCTCGACCTCTTGATCTCTAACTCTCAGCTGATGGTACCCTGAACGTAGATAGATCTTAGAATACATAGCAGACCCATGCAACTGGTCAAACAAGTCGTCGATCCTCGAAAACGGGTACTTATTCTTAACAATAACTTTGTTCAGTTGACGGAAGTCAATGAACATTCTCATTGTGCCATCCTTCTTCTTGACAAACAAGATAGGCGCTCCCCAAGGCGACATGCTAGGTCTGATTAATCCTTTCTCCAGCAAATCATCCAGTTGCACCTTGAGCTCTCTCAACTCGGCAGGCGCTAAATGGTATGGTGCACGCGAAATCGGAGCTGTGCCAGGCACCAACTCAATGCTAAAGTCAATCTCCCTCTTCGGAGGAAAACCAGAAATCTCCTACGGAAACACATCGGGAAAATGACGCACCACTCGAACGTCGCTGAGCTGCACATGCGAAGAAGAAGATGCATCCAACGCGTAGATCATAAAACCAGCGTTCTCCGCCGACAACAAGCTGAACATTTCCATCGCTGAGACTAGCGGAATCTTCGACTGGGAATCAGCACCGTACAAATTCCATTTCTCACCGGACTAAGGCTTAAAACGCACGATCCCATGGAAACAATCCACGGAGGCCCTATAGCTGGACAACACGTCCATTCCCACTATACAGTCAAAATCCCACAACATCAAACGAATCAAATTTGCCATCAACACATGCTCACCAAACCTCAGAACGCCATTCAACAAAACCTCTTGGGAGTACAAAATCGCACCTCCAGGAGTAGAAACATACACAACATCGCGCAAATGAAAGGTATGCAGACCATGCTCAACCACAAAAGAATCAGCAATAAACGAATGCGATGCGCCAGTGTCAAACAACACTCGTGCAGGAAAATCAAAGACAGAAAAGTTACCTGCAATCACTCCGCTCGGCGCGCCCTCCGCTTGCTACCTCGTAATGGCATTCGCTTGAGCATGTTGGGGTCCAGAGAAATGCTGCTGAGACCACTGTCTGAAATGCGACGGACCAGGCAGCTGGAACGGCCTAAACTGCGTCTCTCCAACTCTCGGTTGCGGAAACGGAGGGGAACGACCCCTAGACGATCCTCCTCGACCCTGAGGTGGGGCTGCGGCTTGCTGCGATCCAGCCGACGGACACACCCTCGCGAAATGTCCAGACTGACCACATATATTACAAGAGCCCTGCACACCAACGCACTGAGTCGACAGATGTTTGCCTCCACAGAAGCCACAAAACTCTGCCCTAGAACCACTGCTACTAGAGCTACCAGACCCCGAAGAACTAGAACCAGACTTCTTCTTAAACTGATGGCCACGAGGTCGTAACCTCTGACGGCCAGAATGCTGAGCCAATTGCTGCTGCTGCGGGGGTTGATGGGCAGACTGGGAAGACTGCGCTCCCTGAACAGCGGGACGACCACCCTGAGCACCCTGAGTTACGCGACCTTCGGTTCCACAGACCTTTCTCGATATCGATAGCGCTATCCACAGCCTCTGCATAGCTCTTTTGTTTGCTCGACAAAACCAAAGTATACAACTCTTCGTTCAAACCCTCAATAAACTTGGTCCTCTTGGCCCTCTCCCGGCCAGCTACATGCAGGACATACGCCAACAGAGAAGAAAACCTACAGGCATACTCCCTAACTGATAGGCTGCCGTGCTCCAAGTTGTCGAACTCTCGCTCACGGGCGTTCACGTATGTCTCCGGGACGTACTCCTGTCGAAAGGCAACACAGAAACTATCCCAAGTGATTTCCACACCGGTCTCCTCGAGTGTCCTCGAAGCGCCACGCCACCAATGCTCCGCATTCTTTCTCAACTGAAAGGTCGCCAAACTCAACCGAAGCACATCATCGTACTGAACACGATCGAACAACCCAGTGATGTGCCGTAGCCACGAATCCGCATCCTCGCTAGACTCATCACCGTTAAAGATTTGGGGACTCATCCATTGAAACCTAGCCCTCACAATCTCCATGCTCTCCACACGGGTTGTCAAGTCGTCAAATTCATCCTCCACTCTCCTACCACGTCCACGAAGAGGAATACTACGCCGATCCTCATTCTGACCTTCCGATTCCTGAAAACGCCCTCTACCTCTACACCTACGTCTAGGCGGCATCTACAAAGGCACTAAACAGGATAAGGTAACACAGAACAAGTACAGAATAGATAGAACATATATCAACAATATGCAGCACAAAATCACATAATCAAGCACAAGCAACACACACACTGTGCCTAGACTCGAGTGTGATCAAAGAAATCGAGCTTATCCCAGCTTAAGCTCTGATATAAAAAATGTCAGGCCTCGTGCTCATATCAGAGTAAACCACGCAAAAACAAGCCGAAGCAACTAAAATGTGGTTAAAATTTTTGCTTTTGGCCTGACAGAAAGATAACATAATTTAAAATACACAATACTCAAAATAATCCCAGTTTACTAAATTCACAACAGCACCAACATCAAGTACAACAAATGCCCAACGGCTGAATACAACACAAGTACTGAAAGACTACTAGCTATATAAGACTAAGCATCACTCAGGACATTCCACCCTAAATGATACCAGTGCATATAAATACTACACATAACTGGGACACTCTAACCACCTCCTGGGGCACAACCAGCTGGATCAAAACCTCAACCAGCTGCAAATCCTAGAAAACCTGAACAACAAACAGGAAAGCAAACACAACAGCCCCAGAGGGACCTCGGGGTCAAACCCCAGTACGGAGAGCAACTATAAACAGCAATGAATAGCAAAGGATATAATGCTAATGCTATGCATGAGGGACAATGCAACAGCCGAAGGCTACAACCAAGAAAGGGAGCCAAGGAATTCAACAGCTGACAACAGATTCTGCGAAGAATGGTGGCCACTGGTGTGTGTACAAGCATACGGGAATTATCCGCTCATCTTTACACCACACCTGAATACTAGATGCATCAACAACTCAACCTGCCGTTGCCAACTCATGAACTGTGGTAGTTAACCACTCGGCACATGAGGGCTAACAGACCAGCAGGGACATGAGAGTGCGTTATTGCCGCTCGCCCTCGCATCCTGGTAAGAAAACAGAGCAACAACAAAGCATGGCTACAACAGCTGAAATGAAAATGATAGTGCGTATGCAATGCAACAACTGAACAGCATATAAACAACAAGCAATGCACACACAGCAAACAACATAATATCTAAGCCAATTCCAACCGTAATTGTAATGCCCAGCATCATTAAGAAAAGGATTAGTTTAACGTTCCAAAATTTACGAATTGATGAAGTTTAATTATGAGTTCGGATTTCTTCTGGAAGTGTTGGATGATTCAGGAACTGTGTATCATTAGATTTCGCTAAGTATGCCAGACGAAGTAACCAGACGAAGCGATTTGATAAAATCAGCAGCAGGTTACTGTAGCTCACGACTGGTTGAATTTTGGAAATCAGTTCCAGTGTTATTTTTTTGGTTACAGCTGGAAACAGACGCGCGAATAGAAGGGTCAATGAGAAAGCGCCACGTGTTAGTTACTGTTATGCACGAGGAATCAGCAGCAAGAGTTTCTTACGCATCTGCTGGTTTATGTACCTGCTGGTTTTGATGTATACCTGCTGGTTGATAGTGTATCGGCTGGTGGATGATGACGTAGGTGCGACGTCGTCGTTTTGGTAATAAACGAAAAACCAGTCGAGGTGAAAATGGTTCCAGATGAGACATGAATGCGACATCGTTTTGACTTATGACTATGAGCCTCGATACGATGTCGTTTAGCAACCAGACGAGGAATTGGAAATCAGTTGAGAGATTGTGGTATCTGCTGATTATCCAGTCGAGGGAACGATGCGACACCGTTTTGATTATAAACAGGAAATGTTGATACGATACCGTTTCGACTATTGTTGCGAAATCAGCCGTTGAAATAAGAAAGCGACCAGCTGCTGGTTTCTTTGAATAAAGAGGTAGTACCAGCTGAGGATACGTAACGACGTCGTTGGAATTAGTTATAACGACATCGTTTTGAGCTTTGAAGTGTTGCGACTGGATTTATGTTGCGACTGGATTCATGTTGCGACTGGTTGTGACTACAGCTGGTTGTTGCGTCTGCTGAAGAACAAGATAATGATATTCGAATAGCAACTGAGGACGATCAACAGCAGTTGACAAAATCTGTTTATCGTTATCCACTTTCGAAGCGGTGGAAGTATATCCCGTTTGAATACTCAGCATGACACGTGGAACTCGAATTGAATACGTTGGAAATGCTGCAGAAATACAGTGTTCGTTGTCTATAAATAAGAGTGAATTTGAAATGCTGAGAACATCTTGATTTCAGCTATCGACATTTGATCTCGCGAGTATTTCCGGAAGTGAGGAACATGTTGGGGATCCGGATCCGCCCCCTGGCAAGGCAGCGGAAGAACATAGAATAAAAGCCGGGAGACGATCAATACGAAAAATTCAATAACAATTATTGACATACATAGGGGGTTCAAAACCACTACCTTGCTGGCACTTGTGCCTGGCTCCAACCGTAGTTACAATAACGTCGGCTCTTCTCGGTAGACTGCGGTAGATATCGCCAATCCGGTCCATGACCAGAACCGAGACTCCTTCGTCAGCCTGCACTAGAAGCACTGACGAATTCTGCATGAACGGATTCTCCTCGAAAAACTAGACCGGAACGATTTCCGACGAAGCGGCGGCGGCGCACGGCGGCGGCGTGAGGTAATTTGAAGAGAGGGGCGGCGGTTTGCACTTAGGGTTAGGTTTAGTTGTAACACTTGTGTTTAGGTTAAGTCAAAGTTCTACATTAAATAGAATAGGTGATGGATTTGGATCCGGCCCAACGGGCCCGGGTCCAACGGATGAAAATACGTTTCATCTCCATCACCGAGACTTCACCGTAACTCCGATCGCCGATCAGATCGGACCGATCGACTCAGTTTCCAAAACTGAATATTATGATCTGACGGCGTGAGGTAATTTGAAGAGAGGGGCGGCGGTTTGCACTTAGGGTTAGGTTTAGTTGTAACACTTGTGTTTAGGTTAAGTCAAAGTTCTACATTAAATAGAATAGGTGATGGATTTGGATCCGGCCCAACGGGCCCGGGTCCAACGGATGAAAATACGTTTCATCTCCATCACCGAGACTTCACCGTAACTCCGATCGCCGATCAGATCGGACCGATCGACTCAGTTTCCAAAACTGAATATTATGATCTGAAAAACCATTTTTCAGAATCCCAGTGCAAAATGACCGTTTTGCCCCTCAACAGCGGGAAACCTCGGTTTGACCCCTGTTGACTTTTAGGAAGTAGCACTTCCTGAAATCCTCTTCTCGTGCTCAACACATTGAGCTGAGTATCCTTGCGGGAATCTCGAATCTAGTACTTGTGTGACCCTCAATGGTTCAGGGATACAGCTAGCCGTGCGCCCACAACCATTGTGGCTCCGGAATCACAATCCCGGACTTGCCCAACGGATCATGGTAAAGCGTCTAGCAACATCGCCCCATGATCCCCTAGGTATCACTGATAGTGACTGCAAGAACCAGTCGGTCATGGTTAGCGTACAGTACGGTCCTTTCAATCCATATATCCCGATCAGATCGACGACCATTGATAAATCGAGAGTCGCTAAAGATCCGATAGCTATGCATACATCTTGGAGATCGAATAGTGACATCGCGAGTGTAACTAGGTAAACAAATTTACCTAAAACACTTCTAGTACTCTGGACAGAGATTTATACACTATTATCCCCTTAGATAGCATAGGATATCCACGCATGTCTGCGAGCGGTGAATCCTCGACAACGATGCATCGACTCCTACATGCATCGGGGTCTCACCCAATCCCGACGCCTTATGACCCCAAGTGAGTCGGCAAACGGGTCAAAGTGAGACGCCTATCATGTAGAGTCTCAATGATGTTTCGAGTCAGTAGGACTAATCAGTACAACCAAGACCTCGGACTTATCCACTCGACAAATGGTAACCACTTGGAAAGTCCGAAGGAGGGTAGTTCGATAGATTACCAGGTCACTATCTATCTGCATGCTCAGAACATCACAATGTTCCCTACCAATGAAAAATGGTACTTCGCATCGCAGATACTAGTCTCGAACTCGGGCGGCCTTATCCTTATTTTGTCGGCCCAATCGACTAGGAACATGTTCAGAATCCACAGCGACTATTAGATGTGTTTCATGATAGCCGTCATACCCACTATCACATCTAACATACGCTTAAGTGCATTCTAGGTCTTTACTCAACGCAATTGTAAATCATTACACACATAATGAAAGTAAAGAACGCCATATAAAAGAATGCGAATATCATATATAAAGATTGTTTGTACAAGAGTCTATAAAACCCACACGCCACAAGTTGGCTAGTTGGGCATCTACTCTAACAATCTCCCACTTGCCCTAAAGCCAACTACTCATCAGACGCAGTCCCATTGTTTCGTGATGTTTTTCAAACAACGGTCCAGGCAAGGGCTTCGTAAGTGGATCAGCAACGTTGTCTGCAGAGGTGACTCTCTCAACTGGTATGTCACCTCTAGCCACAATATCCCGGATTATGTGGTATTTCCTCAGTATGTGTTTGGATCTTTGGTGAGACCTAGGCTCCTTTGCTTGCGCAACGGCACCCGTGTTGTCGCAGTACACCGGGACTGGACCAACTCCATTAGGAATGACGCCCAACTCTTGGACGAAATTCCTTATCCAAACGGCCTACTTAGCAGCAGCTGATGCTGCAATGTACTCAGACTCAGTGGTTGAATCCGCGATGGTGTCTTGCTTGGAACTCTTCCAAGAGACAGCACCACCATTGAGCATGAATACAAATCCAGAGGTTGATTTGAATCATCCACGTCACACTGGAAGCTAGAATCTGTGTAGCCTTCCAGTTTAGTTCATCACCCCCGTAGACCATGAACATATTCTTAGTCCTTCGTAAGTACTTAAGAATATCCTTCACAGCCTTCCAATGCAATTGGCCGGAGTTGGCCTGGTAGCGGCTCGTGACACTCAGAGCATATGCGACGTCCGGTCTAGTCGAGATCATGCCATACATAATACTACCTATAGCCTAGGCATATGGTACACGTGCCATACTCTCTATCTCCTCATCAGTCTTTGGACACATAGACTTGGATAGAGTTACCCCGTGGCACATAGGTAGGTGTCCTCTCTTGGACTCTTCCATAGAGAACCTCTAAAGTATGGTATCGATGTAGGTAGCTTGGGTGAGTCCGAGCATCCGTTTAGGTCTATCCCGATAGATCTGTATTCCAAGAATATAGGATGCTTCACCCATGTCCTTCATCGAAAATCTACTAGACAACCATACTTTAGTTGACTGCAGCATTCCTACATCATTCCCAATGAGTAGAATGTCATCAAAATAAAGTACGAGGAACGTCACAGCGCTTTTAACTACCTTTTTATAGACACACGGCTCCTCAGGA
>KV008325.1:137838-150699 GCA_001598015.1 Dorcoceras hygrometricum
GAGGACTAATCAGTACAATCAAGACCTCGGACTTATCCACTCGACAAATGGTAACCACTTGGAAAGTCCGAAGGAAGGTAGTTCGATAGATCACCAGGTCACTATCTATCTGCATGCTCAGAACATCACAATGTTCCCTACCAATGAAACATGGTACTTCACATCGCAGATACTAGTCTCGAACTCGGGCGGCCTTATCCTTATTTTGACGGCCCAATCGACTAGGAACTTTTTCAGAATCCACAGAGAATATTAGATGTGTTTCATGATAGCCGTCATACCCACTATCACATCTAACATACGCTTAAGTGCATTCTAGGTCTTTACTCAACGCAATTGTAAATCATTACACACATAATGAAAGTAAAGAACGCCATATAAAAGAATGCGAATATTATATATAAAGACTGTTTCATACAAGAGTCTATAAACCCACACGCCACAAGTTGGCTAGTTGGGCATCTACTCTAACAGAACAGAGCTTAAGAACACTGATTGAAGTATTTGAAAACAGAGGAACAAATGTATAATCTGACAGAAGAGTCAGGAACTAGATTACTCGAGAATGATATTTCTTGAGTACTCCGCTGAAATCACATACATATTTGATTATTGTTCTTGATTTAGAACTGTTCTTGATTTAAGGACTTGAGTTATGTGTGTATCGATCCATCACAGGTAGTGGATCTTTTATATTTGCATGAGTTTGCATATTGAAGAGAATTGAATTGATTCTAATACCCAGGACTGAGTTGGCCTGATTTTCGAAGCCGGAGATGGTTTCGATAGATGAATATTCATGTCAAGATCGGATACGAATCTTGATGGCGTCGAACTGATATGGAATCAATTCTGAGATCGAAGAGGAGAACTAGAATCATTTCATGTCATTGCATCTGTTTACAGTTGATAAACTATTGTGCATTTTATTGTTATTATGCGTACCTGTTGATTATATTGAGATAATTCTCACCGGAGTTTATCCGGCTGTTGTTTTGTTTTGTATGTGCGCATGACAACAGGAAGAAAGAACTAGTGGGGAGCAACCACGGGTAGCGAAAGATAACTACGTAGACGCTGGATCAGCAGCAAGAAGATTTAACACCAGCTGATAGTCTAGATGTTTGGACAATTGGTTGTAGGTTGCTCACGTCTGGTTTTGTATATAAAACATAAGCGTGTACTAGTGAACTTAGCTTGTAACCGCTGTGAACTTTGAAGTATTTGTGTAAATGAATCATGTTTACGCTACCAGCTGAACTTATTATGCTTCTGCTGATTTACGCTTCTGCTGGTTGAAATTTTTTTTTAGTAAGTTATATATAAACCAGATTAGATTGTTAAACTTGTTTAGTTTACATTAATAACCCACTGATTAAGATTAGAAGATTAATTGTGAGCAGAGAGCCTCACAACAGGTGGTATCAGAGCGTTACTACATTAGTGAGATTTTTGAACTAGATGAGTGGGGTAGATCGAGTTCTTCCTGATTTCTTAGATCATGGATTGCATGCTTGTGTGGTATATGTCTTACTGATTTTGAATTTATATCACATAAATCTTGTGAATAAATGGTAAGAATATACCGACGAATTATGAGAAGTACATGCGTTGGAAGTGATTAACAGCATGTATTGAGTGAAGTATGAATCAGCACTCGATCTCTTGAGCAGCAGCACATTAATGTATGCTAATCAGAGGAGGGATTGAGATTGATTTGTTATTGTTTGATGAGAAATGATAAACACGTCTGTTTGATTCTTAGATATGCCTCCTCGAAGAACCACGAATCGGCAGACAGAACAGGGTAGTACATCTACTGAGGTTCTCAACGCAGCTGCTACTCCAATGGAAACTTTATTGAAACGATTTCAATCGTTTAAACCACCGACGTTGACAGGAACAGAAAGTGCTATTGATTGTGAAAACTGGTTAGAAGATATAGAGCAGTTATTCGAAGCACTTGAGTACACTGATGAGCGTCGGGTGAAATTGATTATACATCAGCTGCATGGTATTGGGAAAAGTTGGTGGGTAACAACAAAGAAAGCGCTTGAAAATCAGGGTACTGTGATTACGTGGGCAGTATTCCGAACGGAGTTTTATCAACGGTTCTTCCCAGTTTCTTATAGGAAGGATAAAGGAGCGGAATTTGCGAACTTGCGAACTTGCGACAAGGGCAGTTGAATATAGAGGATTACGTTGCCAAGTTCACGAGTTTACTGAAATTTGCGCCACATGTTGCTATGAGTGATGAAGCACAAGCGGATCAATTCATTAATGGATTGAATCCATATGTATTTACCTTGGTAAATACTGGAAGACCAAATAATTTTGCTGATGCGTTGAACCGAAAAAAAGGAGCAGAAGCTGGATTACTAAGGCAGCGAAGAGCACAATTTGTTCCAGCAGCAGCCAAAGCAGCAGAGAACCCACAGATTCCACCACCCCCTCGTTTTGATGCTGGAAGCAGAAGCAGCGGGAAAAAGAAAAATTTCTTTAAGGGAAAAGGAAAACAATTCAAACGATCTGGAACCAGCAGTTCTTCCAGCTCGAGCGATTTTAAACAAATGCAAACTCGACAACAAGCTGGCGATTACTGTACCAAGTGTGGAGGGAGACATGCCACAGAACAATGTAGAGGAGTATCTGGCCTCTGCCGTATTTGTAATCAGCCGGGACATTTCGCAAGAATATGTCCTCAGCGTAATGCTGGAAATTTTCAGAATTCAGCAGCAGCGAGAACAATGCCAACACCAGAAAGGCAAGCTTCTTCTGTACATTCTTATCAACCTCCAGAATTCAGCAGCAGCGAGAACAATGCCAACACCAGAAAGGCAAGCTTCTTCTGTACATTCTTATCAACCTCAAAATCCACAAAAAAGTAGACAAGGAGGAAGCCAGACAGTGAGCCAACCTCCAAAGCAACAAGAAAAAGTGTTTGCATTGACCGAAGAGCAAGCACAGGCAGCCCCAGATGATGTTATTGCAGGTAACTGCTACTTGTGCAAATTTCCAGCTTATGTCTTAATTGATACTGGTGCATCACATACCTTCATCTCTGAGAATTTTGTGATATCACATAAGTTGTCTGCTGAACCTTTAACTGAAATAGTATCGGTTTCTTCACCTTTGGGGAAAGGAATGGTATCGATCACAGCGGTGAGAAATTGTGTGTTACAGTTTGAGGATCACGCAATTGAACTTGATTGTGTTGTGCTTGGATTATCTGATTTTGATTGTATCGTGGGCATTGATATGCTAACCAAGCATAGAGCAACAGTAGATTGTTTTCAGAAAGTGGTTCGATTCAAACCAGAAAATGCTGATGAGTGGAAATTTTATGGTAAGGGATCACGAGCCAGAATTCCTTTGATCTCTACTATTACAATGAATAATCTATTGCAGAAAGGAGCAGAGGGATTCCTGATTTATGAAATAGATATAAAGAAAAGTAGCCTAATCTGGTTGATATACCAGTGGTTTGCGAGTTTGCTGATGTTTTTCCGGATGAAATTCCTGGATTACCTCCATATCGAGAAGTAGACTTCAGCATTGAATTGATGCCAGGTACACAACCAATATCCAAAGCACCATATCGAATGGCACCAATTGATCTAAAGGAATTAAAAGACCAGCTGGAGGATCTTCTCACCAAGGGATACATTAGACCAAGTGTTTCTCCTTGGGGTGCTCCAGTACTATTCGTGCGAAAGAAAGATGGATCAATGAGGCTATGTATTGATTACCGGCAATTGAACAAAGCAACTGTAAAGAATAAATATCCTTTGCCACGAATAGATGATTTATTTGATCAGTTGCAAGGTTCGACAGTGTATTCAAAGATCGATTTGAGATCGGGATATCATCAATTGCGAGTAAAAGAGAAGACATATCAAAGACTGCCTTTCGAACAAGATACGGTCACTATAAATTTGTGGTTATGCCTTTTGGATTGACTAATGCACCAGCAGTGTTCATGAGTTTAATGAACCGAGTCTTCCAAAGATATATTGATGATTTCGTGATTGTATTTATTGATGATATTCTAATCTATTCGAAGAATCTGAATGATCATGCAAACCATCTTCGAACAGTTTTGCAGACTTTGAGAAATGAGAAGCTGTATGCGAAGCTGTCAAAATGTGAGTTTTGGTTACAAAGAGTTGTATTTCTTGGGCATATTATCTCTGGTGCTGGGATTTCAGTTGATCCCAGTAAGATAGAGGTAGTAATCAATTGGCCTAGACCAAAATCTGTGCCTGAAATTCGAAGTTTTATGGGTCTTGCAGGGTATTATAGCCGATTTATTCAGGATTTCTCGAGTATTGCAAAGCCTATAACTCAATTGACACAGAAAAATACTCCCTTTGTTTGGTCAGAAGCATGTGAGATTAGTTTTCTTGAATTGAAGAAGAGATTAACTACTGCACCAGTATTGACAATTCCTTTGGGTACTGGTGGATTTGTAGTATATTGCGATGCGTCTCACCAAGGATTGGGGTGTGTTTTGATGCAGCGAGGTCATGTGATTGCATACGCCTCAAGACAGTTAAAACCGCATGAAATTCGATATCCAATTCATGATCTTGAATTGGCAGCCATCGTGTTTGCATTGAAGATATGGCGACATTATTTGTATGGTGAGAAATTTGAGATCTTTTCTGATCATAAGAGTCTAAAGTATCTATTTTCCCAGTCAGAATTGAATATGAGACAACGAAGATGGCTGGATTTATTGAAAGATTTTGATTGTGAGATCAAGTATTATCCAGGGAAATCGAATGCAGCAGCTGATGCTTTAAGTAGAAAGATTTGTGCTCTATCCTTGACTACGATTGGAGTGTCGAATTTAATAGAAATTTGCTGTATTTCTGGATATGTGTTTGAAACAGTCGGAAGCAAACCAATGAGAATTTGTGCTATCAGTGCTGAACCTGAACTGCTGATTCGAATTAAAGAAGCACAAAAGAGAGATTTGAATATCCTGAAATCGATTGAGCTGGTAAAGTCAGGACATCAATCCGAATATCGCATAAACAACGAAGATGTGTTGCATGTGAATAGCAGACTTGTTGTTCCAGATGTCGTGGAATTGAAAAACCAAATTTTGAGCGAAGCCCATCGAAGTAAATTCAGCATTCACCCCGGTGGCAGGAAGATGTATAACGATTTGAAGAAACTATACTGGTGGAAACAAATGAAGACTGATGTGGCTGAATTTGTTTCAAAATGTTTGAATTGTCAGCAGGTAAAAGCGGAAAGAAAGAAACCTGCTGGGTTATTACAGAGTCTATCAGTTCCTGAATGGAAATGGGATCATATTTCCATGGACTTTGTAACGAAATTGCCAAAATCATCCAGAGGTTGTGATGCAATTTGGGTGATTAACGATAGGTTGACAAAATCTGCGTGTTTTATTCCTTATCTAATGACCTATCGACATGATCAAATGGCAGATCTGTATGTTAGAGAAGTGGTAAGACTGCATGGAATACCAAAATCAATTGTGTCTGATAGAGATCCCAGATTTACTTCTCATTTTTGGAGTAGTTTACAGCAAGCACTGGGTACAAAACTACATCTAAGCACTGCTTATCATCCTCAAACCGATGGGCAATCTAAAAGAACAATTCAGACACTTGAAGATATGCTTAGAGCGGTAGTATTGGATTTTGGTACGTCATGGCAAGATTCATTACCACTGTTGGAATTTTCATACAACAACAGCTATCAAACCAGCATTGAAATGGCTCCGTTTGAAGCGTTATATGGAAGGAAGTGTCGTTCACCATTGTACTGGGATGATGTTTCAGAAGTACCTGAGTTGGGACCAGATTTGATTAGAGAGATGACTGAGAAAGTTAAGTTGATTCAGCAGAGAATGCGAACAGCACAGCATAGGCAAGCCAAATATGCGAATACATAGGTGATCTCGCATATCGACTCGCTTTACCTCCATCTCTTTCGGGTATACATGATGTTTTTCATGTATCTATGTTGAGAAAGTATATGCCTGATAGTTCTCATGTTATTCCTGCTGAAGAAGCTGAGTTGGATGAAACTCTGAGCTATTTTGAACAACCAATTCAGATTCTTGATCGGAAAGAAAAAGAACTTCGAATGAAGATGATTCCATTTGTGAAGATTCAATGGAATCGACATGGCGTTGAAGAAGCAACGTGGGAAGTGGAAGATGATATGAAACAACGATTCCCGTATCTCTTCCAATAAGGTTAGCTCTTGTTCAGCATCAATTTCTTCTTATGTACCATGTATATATAACAACTGCTGATGAGTTCGAGGACGACCTCAAATCTTAGAGGGGGAGAAATGTAATGCCCAGCATCATTAAGAAAAGGATTAGTTTAACGTTCCAACATTTACGAATTTATGAAGTTTAATTATGAGTTCGGATTTCTTCTGGAAGTGTTGGATGGTTCAGGAACTGTGTATCGTTATATTTCGCTAAGTATGCCAGACGAAGTAACCAGACGAAGCGATTTGATAAAATCAGCAGCAGGTTACTGTAGCTCGCGACTGGTTGAATTTTGGAAATCAGTTCCAGTGTTATTTTTTTGGTTACAGCTGGAAACAGACGCGCGAATAGAAGGGTCAATGAGAAAGCGCCACGTGTTAGTTACTGTTACGCACGAGGAATTAGCAGCAAGAGTTTCTTACGCATCTGCTGGTTTATGTACCTGCTGGTTTTGATGTATACCTGCTGGTTGATAGTGTATCGGCTGGTGGATGATGACGTAGGTGCGAAGTCGTCGTTTTGGTAATAAACGAAAAACCAGTCGAGGTGAAAATGGTTCCAGATGAGACATGAATGCGACATCGTTTTGACTTATGACTATGAGCCTCGATACGATGTCGTTTAGCAACCAGACGAGGAATTGGAAATCAGTTGAGAGATTGTGGTATCTGCTGATTATCCAGTCGAGGGAACGATGCGACACCGTTTTGATTATAAACAGGAAATGTTGATACGATACCGTTTAGACTATTGTTGTGAAATCAGCCGTTGAAATAAGAAAGCGACCAGCTGCTGGTTTCTTTGAATAAAGAGGTAGTACCAGCTGAGGATACGTAACAACGTCGTTGGAATTAGTTATAACGACATCGTTTTGAGCTTTGAAGTGTTGCGACTGGATATGTTGCGACTGGATTCATGTTGCGACTGGTTGCGACTACAGCTGGTTGTTGCGTCTGCTGAAGAACAAGAGAATGATATTCGAACAGCAACTGAGGACGATCAACAGCAGTTGAGAAATCTGTTTATCGTTATCCACTTTCGAAGCGGTGGAAGTATATCCCGTTTGAATACTCAGCATGACACGTGGAACTCGAATTGAATACGTTGGAAATGCTGCAGAAATACAGTGTTCGTTGTCTATAAATAAGAGTGAATTTGAAATGCTGAGAACATCTTGATTTCAGCTATCGACATTTGATCCTGCGAGTATTTCCGGAAGTGAGGAACAGAGCTTAAGAACACTGATTGAAGTATTTGAAAACAGAGGAACAAAGGTATAATCTGACAGAAGAGTCAGGAACTAGATTACTCGAGAATGATATTTCTTGAGTATTCCGCTGAAATCACATACATATTTCATTACTGTTCTTGATTTAGAACTGTTCTTGATTTAAGGACTTGAGTTATGTGTGTATCGATCCATCACAGGTAGTGGATCTTTTATATTTGCATGAGTTTGCATATTGAAGAGAATTGAATTGATTCTAATGCCCAGGACTGAGTTGGCCTGATTTTCGAAGCCGGAGATGGTTTCGATAGATGAATATTCATGTCAAGATCGGATACGAATCTTGATGGCGTCGAACTGATATGGAATCAATTCTGAGATCGAAGAGGAGAACTAGAATCATTTCATGTCATTGCATCTGTTTAAAGTTGATAAACTGTTGTGCATTTTATTGTTATTATGCGTACCTGCTGATTATATTCAGATAATTCTCACCGGAGTTTATCCGGCTGTTGTTTTGTTTTGTATGTGTGCATGACAACAGGAAGAAAGAACTAGTGGGGAGCAACCACGGGTAGCGAAAGATAACTACGTAGACGCTGGATCAGCAGCAAGAAGATTTAACACCAGCTGATAGTCTAGATGTTTGGACAATTGGTTGTAGGTTGCTCACGTCTGGTTTTGTATATAAACCATAAGCGTGTACTAGTGAACTTAGCTTGTAACCGCTGTGAACTTTGAAGTATTTGTGTAAATGAATCATGTTTACGCTACCAGCTGAACTTGTTATGCTTCTGCTGATTTACGCTTCTGCTGGTTGAAATTTTTTTTTTAGTAAGTTATATATAAACCAGATTAGATTGTTAAACTTTTTTAGTTTACATTAATAACCCACTGATTAAGATTAGAAGATTAATTGTGAGCAGAGAGCCTCACAGTAATATAAGCTCAACATCCGTACCTCACCAGCTCCTGAGCTAAAACGAAGTTCAAGCAACACAGATATGTCACCTGCTAAACCAACACAAGATACTGCTCAAAAGCCGAAATACAAAACAACAACATCTGGGAGCTACAACTCCACCAACGCTTATCTAGCTTCCTAACTCAACGGAAAACTCTAACAAATCTTTACTTACCCCAACGATCTATCGGCACGGCAGGGGACGCTTATGCTAGCAAACTACACAAGGAAGATGTCTTAGCGATCCTGCGATCCTCTTCCAGCTCTTCCAAAGCCTTCTTAAGAGGTATATAACGACGCGCCTTAGCAAGAGGAGTCCAACGCTACCACTATCACTCTCGTCGGAGCTGTCTACCACCGGCAATTAGGACGGATAAGGTTATTGTGAACAGTAACTAGGGTATCGCGATAAGATTTGCTGTTGGGAAATATTTCTAAGTGTTGGGGAAACAAATAATGGAGAACAACAGCTAAGTCCTCTATTAAATACACCTCTCAACAGCCGACAGAAGCAAGAATAGATTCCACCGACAAAACAGTCGCCATCGCTATTACATCAACCAGCAGGAATCTCGCATCAGCTTTTGCCTATCGCTAAACAGCGAACAACTAAACAAAACGACGTAGCACCAACTTATCCAAACGATGTCGCAGAGGAACACATCACCTCGCTACCAACAAAACAGCGAACAACTAAACAAAACGACGTAGCACCAACTTATCCAAACGATGTCGCAGAGGAACACATCACCTCGCTACCAACAGCTGATTCACAAACCAACAGCCGCAACGCATGAGATCTCTCAGCAGCTGATGTCTATCATAACCAACAGCTGGTACGAAGCACTACACTCAAAACACTGCCGTTCCAACTTATCAAAATGACGTAGTTTCGCTACCCGCTACGAAACACGCTAAAAAAACCAACAGCTGGTTCCTGCTCACAAAACGTCATCGCTTCAGTCCCTTAGCGCTCTCTGCTGATCATCCGCAACTAACATACCAACAGCTGATCACTCGCAACAGCTGGATACGCGCTAATACACCAACGACTGAAATCCACGTCAGCATTGCTGCTGCTTATCAAAACGCAACGCTTAAAATATCAACTGCTGAAATCTAACAAAGCAATACTGCTCCAATTGATTACTACTGCTACTGTCGGAACGCACATCTAAATCAAATGTCACCAACGACTGACTCAACAGCTGGTACTCAAACAAACGTCTCCCATGCAATGTCTGATATCTTTCCAACTGCTGATTCCAACACTTAGGCAAATTTGATGGCTACGCCAAGCACATCGACCAACAGCTGGTCCAAACCCGACCAACGCCTTATTGTGAAGACACAGGTCTCACAAATTCCATTGAGGCACTTCCAAACTCTACAACAATCCACCAGGTCTCATCTTCTCATCCTTGACCTGTTGACAGTTCAAACATCGAGCTACAAATCTAGAGATATCATTCCTCATACCTTCCCACCAATAGTGAGACTTCAAGGCATGATACATCTTCTTCTCGCCCGGATGCACACTGTAACGACTACAATGGGCCTCATTTAAGATGGTTTCCTTTAGATCAATCAAATTAGGAACAACCAATCTACCACGAAATCTCAAGAATCCATCAGAAACAACAGAAAAATCTTCTGACCATTTTGGGACTTTATCTTCAACTCATGATATACGGGTCAGTCCTCTGCGATGTTCTAATGTCTGCGACAATATGTGGTTCAACCTGAAAATAAGAAACCATGAAGTACTGACCATCTGGCTGAAAACGCCATACAGAGGTCCCTAAATGTTCATGGACTTTATATATACTCAATGACGTCAACATCGCAGGCTGGGCTTTCCTACTCAAAGCATCTGCCATTAAGTTCATCCGCCCAGGCTGATACTGGATCTCACAGTCAAAATCCTTCAGCAACTCCATCCAATGATGTTGCCTCATATTCAGATTTGACTGAGTGAAGATATACTTCAAACTCTTGTGGTCCGTGTACACCACAAATTGTTCTCCATAAAAATAAGGACGCCAAATCTTCAAGGCAAGAACAATTGCAGCCAACTCTAGATCATGAACGGGGTATCTCGTCTCATGGGGTTTCAACTGTCGAGACGCATAAGCTATCATTCGCCCGTTCTGCATCAATACACAGTCCAAAGAATTCAGAGAAGCATCGGAACAAACTACAAAACCTCCAGAACCCGAAGGTAAAGCCAACACAGGAGCATTAGTCAACTTCTCCTTAAGCAACTGAAAACTCGACTCACATTCATCTGTCCACAGAAATCTTCTATCCTTCTGGGTCAAATGAGTCATCGGCTTGGATATTGAAGAGAATTTCTCGATAAAATATCTATAATTGCCAGCCAAACCCAAGAAACTACGGATCTCTGAAACATTCCTAGGTCGCTCCCAGTTAAGAACTGCTTTGACCGTACTAGGATCCAAGGAAATAACTTGTGCAGATATGACATGACCCAAAAATATAACCTTATCCAACCAGAATTCACACTTACTGAAGGGTCAAATGAGTCATCGGCTTGGATATTGAAGAGAATTTCTCGATAAAATATCTATAATTGCCAGCCAAACCCAAGAAACTACGGATCTCTGAAACATTCCTAGGTCGCTCCCAGTTAAGAACTGCTTTGACCGTACTAGGATCCAAGGAAATAACTTGTGCAGATATGACATGACCCAAAAATATAACCTTATCCAACCAGAATTCACACTTACTGAACTTCGCATAAAGCTGTGAGTCTCTCAGTTTCCGCAACACCAATCTCAAGTGCTCCTTATGCTATCTGAAGTTCCTCGAATACACCAAGATATCGTCTATGAAGACAATCACGAAACGATCGATGTATTCACTAAAGACGCGATTCATCAAATCCATGAAGATAGCAGGGGCATTCGTCAATCCAAACGGCATCACAAGAAATTCATAATGCCCGTATCTAGTCCGAAACGTCGTCTTTGCCACATCAGCATCTCTAATCCGCAACTAATGATAACCAGATCACAGATCATTCTTGGAGCATACAGCCGATCCCTACAGTTGGTCAAAAAGATCATCGATTCTCGGCAACGGATACTTGTTCTTAATCGTCGCTTTGTTCAGCTGCCGAAAATCCACATGCATCCACATAGATCCATCCTTCTTCTTCACGAATAGAATCGGAGCTCCCGAAGGCGACATAGTAGGCCTAATACATCCATTCTGTAAAAGATCAAGCAACTAATCCTTGAGCTCCTTCAACTCAGCTGGTGCCAAACATAAAGGTCTCTCGAAATCGAGGCTGTTCCCTGCACCAAATCTATGCTGAAGTCAATCTCTCATCTCGGAGGGAATCCAGGAATCTCATTCGGAAACACATCAGGGAACTCTCGAGTAATCAGGACATCACTCAACTCTATCCATGATTCTTGGGAAACATCCAGGGCATAAATAATAAACCAGAGCTCTCTAACGACAACAGACTAAACATCTCCATGACAGACACTAGTGGAATACTCGATCGCGAATCCGTAGAAATCCCACTTTTCCCCAAATTAAGGTCTAAACCTCACTACACCATGGAAACAATCTACAGTCGCTCTATAACTGGACAGCACGTCCATACCCAAGATACAGTCAAAATCTCTCATCTTCAAAGAAATCAGATTCGTCACCAACACATTCTCATAAAATCTAATCACACAATCCAAAACCACTTCACGGGATATCGACCACACACCAGCAGGAGTAGAAACAGATACAACATCACACAGTGGGGTAGCACTCAACCCACACTCATGCACAAACAAATCAGATATAAAGGAGTGTTATGATCCAATATCAAACAAAACTCGTGTAGGAAAATCAAAGATAGCACAAGTACCTGCAATAACTCCTCCAGGCATATCACCAGCTTTCTATCTAGTCAAGGTATTCACTTGAGCTTGTTGCGGTACCAAAAACTGAGGTCTAGAAGATCCTCCGAACCTAGACGGTTCTCGTGGTTCGAATCCTGATCGTTGGGACTGAACAAAAGGTTGCGGTCTCTGCGATGAACCTGTTAGAGTAGATGCCCAACTAGCCAACTTGTGGCGTGTGGGTTTATAGACTCTTGTATGAAACAATCTTTATATATGATATTCGCATTTATTTATATGGCATTCTTTACTTTCATTGTGTTGTATGATGATTAACAATTGCGTTGATTAAAGACCTAGAATGCACTATAGTGTATGTTAGATGTGATAGTGGGTATGAAGACTATCATGAAACACATCTAATAGTCACTGTGTATTCTGAACATGTTCCTAGTCGATTGGGCCGTCAAAATGAGGATAAGGCCGCCCGAACTCGAGACTAGTATCTACGATGCGAAGTACCATGTTTCATTGGTAGGGA
>KV008325.1:165393-190203 GCA_001598015.1 Dorcoceras hygrometricum
TGTCCACGTCATTGACAATTGTTGTGAGTTGGTTGGAACTCCCTTTAACATTGGCTCATATTATTGGGGACGTTAAGGGGACCGTCCTTCACGACTCAACATTGATGGGTCATCTTGACACGTGATAGTAAACGGCGTCATATTATTGGGCCCTTACTGGACGTGAGGTGAATACATGGAGGTTGCACCGGTTGCAATCGGAAACTACCTTTTGGGGGTCATGGATGGCTGATATTATTCGGGTCCATGATCGCTTGATTGGGCTCCGTGTACCCACTAAAGAAACTTGCTTTCTCGATTTCATTAGAGGGTGGTGAAATCGTTAAAATAGTGGGAGGGTAATTCATAAAACTTAACGACCTTGTTTTATGTCTTAGCTTATATCTTATATAGTCAGTGATGTTTGTCTGTTTTCCTTCAGTATTTTTGCATTTATAATGTCTTCGTTCAAAAACCCACTCGCTGCTATACTGGATAGCAACATGTTCACCGGCCTGAACTACCAAGACTGGCTCCGCAACCTCAATCTTGTATTAGCTTCGGAGAAACTTCTTTATGCGATAGAGAAGAGTCCTCCGAAGGAAGCCCCTGCCGATATCAGCCCTGAGGAGCTGGTAACGCTTAGACAATGGTGGGACGACGAGGTTAAAGCTCGATGCTATGTGATGGCGTCGACGTCCAATGAAATGCAACGGCGCTTTGAGAATACAAAGTATGCTGCTGACATACTTTTTCATCTCAAAGAACTGTACGGGGAGAACTCTCGACATGAGAGGTTCACGGCTGTCAAGGAGCTTATGACAAGCCGCATGCGTGATGGGACTTTGGTCCGCGAGCATGGGGTTCGTATGATTGGGCTCGTTGAAAAGCTGTCGGGCCTTGATATCGAAGTTCCACACGAGCTGTCGGTGGATGTACTTCTCCTCTCGCTACCCGCTGCATTTGAACCTTTTGTGGTCAAATTCAACATGAACAAGCTGGCAGCCACCCTTGAAGAGGTGGTTAACATGCTTGTAGTTTTTGAAGGTACCATAAATAAGGACAAACCCGTCCTCCTTATGGGCTCTTCTGCGAAGAAGGGGCCCAGACGCAAGAGCAAGAAGCGTTCTGCTCATGCGAAGGAGGAAAAGTCCGCAAAGAAGCCAAAGGCAAAGGCTTCCAAACCGAACAAGTCTGAGGATGTTTGCCACCACTGCCACAAGGCTGGGAATTGGAGGAGGAACTGCAAGGAGTACCTCGAGCAGTTGCGAACTGCGAAAGGTATGTTCTACATTGAAATAAATATGTCTCTTAATTCGACTTCTTGGGTACTTGATACCGGATGTGGATCTCATATCTGCAATTATTTACAGGTGATGACAAGAAGCCGACGTCTTAGAGAGGGTGAGACCCACTTGAGGCTTGGCAATGGAGCAAGAGTTGCTGCAGTAGCTATAGGAGATGTTTATTTATTTCTGTCTTCTGATTTTAAGTTGTTATTGAGAATTATTTGTTCCAGAATTAATAAAGAACATTATTTCTGTTTCTATGCTTGATAGTAATGGATATTCTTGTATGTTTGCTAATTCGATTTGCAATATTTACAAGAATGAATGTTTAATCGGAATTGGGGAACGCGAAAACGATTTATACACCTTAAAATTAAAAGACGTTCCAACTCACGATGTCGAAGCACACACAACAACGATTAAACGGAAACACGATAACTTGAACCCAGCACAACTTTGGCACGCTAGGCTAGGTCATATTTCTCTAAGTAGGATGAACAAGTTAGTTAGGAGTGACATGTTTGATCTGTCAGACATTAACTCCCTACCGACTTGTGAATCTTGTCTTAAGGGAAAGATGACTAAGCAACCCTTCAAGGGCAAGGGTGAGCGTGCTCAAGGCCTATTGGATTTGATCCATACTGATGTGTGCGGCCCGTTTAGTATTGGTACTAAATATGGTCACACATACTTCATCACCTTTACCGACGATTACTCTAGGTATGGGTACTTGTACTTGATGAAGCACAAGTCTGAATCCTTTGAAAGGTTCAAAGAATTCAAGGCTGAAGTAGAAAATCAATTAGGCAAAAGTAATAAAGCACTTCGATCTGATCGAGGTGGCGAATACTTGAGTACTGAATTTCAAGACTATCTGAAAGAGAATGGGATTCTCGCAGAGTGGACCCCTCCGGCCACACCACAGCTCAATGGTGTAGCGGAGCGTCGTAATCGAACCCTGTTAGACATGGTTCGATCTATGATGAGCTTCACTGAACTTCCTACCTCGTTTTGGGGCTATGCGCTCGAAACAGCGGTAATGTTATTGAACAATGTCCACACCAAGGCAGTGGATAAGACTCCATATGAGATATGATGGTCAAACCACCCAAGTACTCATACATGAAGATTTGGGGATGTCCTACTTACGTGAAGCAGACAGTGGGAGATAAGCTGGATACGAGATCCATCCTATGCTACTTCATTGGGTATCCAAAGAATTCCATTGGATACTATTTCTACTATCCCAGCGAAACAAAAGTGTTTGTTTCAAGGAATGCCACCTTTATGGAAAGGGAATTTCTATTGATAGAAAGGGAAAATAGTAGAACTCGAAGAGTTTCGAGATCCAATCGAAGTACCAGGTGAGTCTCCTGCACCTCCAGAGCCAATACCAGAAATGGTCGCACCTAGGAGATCCGAAAGGGTTCCTAGGGCTCCTGAGAGATATGGTTTTCTCCTTGAAGATGATCAAGGTGATCAAGTTATTGGATCTGATCCAAGAACTTTCAAGGAGGCAATTTTCGATGCCGATTATAATTTGTGGCTTGAAGCAATGCAATCTGAGTTTGACTCAATGCATGCTAACCAAGTTTGGACTCTTGTTGACCCTCCCGAAGTAATTGTTCCTATTGGGTGCAAATGGGTATACAAGAGGAAACTTGGGCCTGATGGTAAGGTAATGACCTACAAGGCGCGACTGGTCGCGAAAGGTTACACTCAAAGGCAAGGTGTTGACTATGATGAAACCTTCTCGCCAGTCGCAATTTTCAAGTCGATTAGAATCTTATTAGCCATAGCCGCATGGTACGACTATGAGATATGGCAAATGGATGTGAAAACTGCATTTCTTAATGGAAACATTAAGGAAGAGATCTATATGACGCAGCCTGAGGGTTTCACATCTGTTGGAAGCGAGCATAAGGTATGCAAGCTTCAGAGATCGATCTACGGTCTCAAACAAGCATCGCGAAGTTGGAACCTGAGATTCGATGAAACAATTAAGGAATTTGGTTTCATCAAGAATCCCTAAGAGCCATGTGTGTATAAGAAGGTAGTTAAAAGCGCTGTGACATTCCTCGTACTTTATGTTGATGACATTCTACTCATTGGGAATGATGTAGGAATGCTGCAGTCAACTAAAGTATGGTTGTCTAGTAGATTTTCGATGAAGGACATGGGTGAAGCATCCTATATTCTTGGAATACAGATCTATCGGGATAGATCTAAACGGATGCTCGGACTCACCCAAGCTACCTACATCGATACCATAATTAAGAGGTTCTCTATGGAAGAGTCCAAGAGAGGATACCTACATATGTGCCACGGGTTCAGTCTATCTAAGTATATGTGTCCGAAGACTGATGAGGAGATAGAGAGTATGACATGTGTTCCTTATGCCTCGGCAATAGGTAGTATTATGTATGACATGATCTCCACTAGACCGCATGTCGCATATGCTCTGAGTGTCACGAGCCGCTACCAGGCCAACCCCGACCAATTACATTGGAAGGCTGTTAAGGATATTCTTAAGTACTTACGAAGGACTAAGAATATGTTCATGGTCTATGGGGGTGGTGAACTGAAACTGGAAGGCTACACTTATGGCATTCTTTACTTTCATTGTGTTGTATGATGATTAACAAATTGAGTTGAGTAAAGACCTAGAATGCACTATAGTGTATGTTAGATGTGATAGTGGATATGACGACTATCATGAAACACATCTAATAGTCACTGTGTATTCTGAACATGTTCTTAGTCGATTGGGCCGTAAAAATGAGGATAAGACCGCCCGAGCTCGAGACTAGTATCTACGATGCGAAGTACCATGTTTCATTGGTAGGGAACATTGTGATGTTCTGAGCATGCAGATAGATAGTGACCTGGTGATCTATCGAACTACCCTCGTTCGGATTTTCCAAGTGGTTACCATTTGTTGAGTGGATAAGTCCGAGGTCTTGGTTGTACTGATTAGTCCTCACGAATCGAAACGTCATTGAGACTCTACATGATAGGCGTCTAACTTTGACCTGTTTGCCGACTCACTTTGGGTCATCAGGCGGTGGGATTGGGTGAGACCCCGATGCATGTAGGATTCGATGCATCGTTGTCGAGGATTCATCGCTCGCAGACATGCGTGGATGTCCTATGCTATCTGAGGGGATAATAGTGTATAAATCTCTGGCCAGAGTACTAGAAGTGTTTTAGGTAAATGGGTTTACCTAGTTATACTCGCGATGTCACTATTCGATCTCCAAGATGTATGCATAGCTATCGGATCTTTAGCGAGTCTCGATTTACCAATGGTCGTTGATCTGATCGGGATATATGGATTGAAAGGACCGTACTGTACGCTAACCACGACCAACTGGTTCTTACAGGCACTATCAGCGATACCTAGGGGATCATGGGGCGATGATGCTAGACGCTCTTACCATGATCCGATGGGCATGTCCGGAATTGTGATTCCGGAGCCGCAATGGTTGTGGGCCCACGGCTAGCTGTATCCCTGAACCATTGAGAGTAACACAAGTACTGGATTCGAGATTCCCGCACGGATACTGATCTCAATGTGTTGAGCATGGGAAGAGGATTTTGGGGAGTGCGACTTCCTAAAAGTCAACAGGGGTCAAATCGTGATTTCCCGCTGTTGAGGGGCAAAACGGTCATTTTGCACTGGGGTTCTGAAAAATGGTTTTTCAGATCATGGTATTCAGTTTTGGAAACTGAGTCGATCGATCCGATCTGATCGGCGATCGGAGTTATGATGAAGTCGCGGTGATGGGGATGAACTGAATGTTCATCCGTTGAACCCGGGCCCGTTGGGCCGGTCCAAGTCCATCATCAAGTCTAATTAAGGTAGACTTAGACTTAATCACTCATAACTTAACTTGACACAAACCCTAACCCTAAGAGCTCTAGTAGCCGCCGCCCTCTCCTCTCTCAAAAGGCCGCCGCCGCCTCGCTTCGCCGGAATTTGTTCCGGCCAACTTGATGAGGAGAATCCATCCGCGCCGATCTCGTCAGGCCTTCTAGTACAGGCTGACAAAGGAGTCTCCCTTCTGGTCGTGGAGCTGATTGACGTAATCTACCATCGCCTACCGTGAAGTGCCGGTTTCCTCGTGAAACTGGTCGGAGCCAGGCACGAGTTGCCAGAAAGGTAACCCCGAGAAACACCCTATGAATGGTCATAGCATGATTTGTTTATGTATTGTATTGATCGTCTCCCGACCCAAATTTTGTTCTTCCGCTGCCTCGCCGGGAGGCGTGATCCGGATCCGCCGTGGTTCCCCAACAGAACCACCAGCTGAACCTTTCTGTGACTGACTCAAGGGATGTCCACCCATCGTAGGGCACACTATAGCGAAATGTCCGGGCTGCCCACACTTATGACAAAGACCTTGAACTCCATGACACTGCGAAGTCATATGGCGACCTCCGCACTGTCCACACGTCACTCTCCAGAGCCACTACCACCAGAACTAACAGAACCAGAAGGACTCGAATTCGATCGTCTCTTAAACTGCTTTCATCGAGGCTTAAACCTCTGGATATTAGACTGCTGCGACGTCTGAGGAGGTTGAAATACCTGCGTCCCTTCCGGCACGGGTAAGAAACTGAGGAGGTTGAAATACCCGCGTCCCTTTCGGCATGGGTAAGAAACTGCCCCCAGCTATCGGCTGAACCTGATTCTGTGCTTCCAAAAGACTCTCCTCAATGTCCACCGCCCTATCCACTGCCTCGGCATAAGTCGCAGGAGAACCAGCTAAGACCATACGGAACAAATTAGGCCTCAAACCTCTCAGAAACTTTTTCCTCTTCGTCCTCTCCTGGTTAGCAACGTGGGGAACATACGACAGAAGAAAAGAAAACTGTCTAGCATACTCGGCCACCCTCAAGTTCCCTTGCTTCAGATTATCGAACTCCCGCTCACGGTTATTGTAGTACGACTCAGGGGTATACTTCTGAGGAAAAGCTGCACAGAAGCTCTCCCAAGAATCAAAGTACCACTCTCTCTCATGACTCGGGAATGACCCTTACGCCAGCGTTGAGCATGATCCCTCAATTACAAGATAGCCAACTTCAATCTCCTCTCCTGAGAGTACTCCACCGTGTCAAACAATTCCTCCATATGCTCCAACCAGCCTTCAGCCATCAGACCACTCTCAGCTCCAGCGAACGTAGGGGGATTCATCCTCTAGAATCTAGCTAGAACTAGCTCCATCTCACCAATCTGCCTAGTCACATCTTTCAACCTCAACCTCTGCCTGTGTAGCTAGATGACGCAAAGGAACACTCTGCTGCTCAACATCCTCATCGCTCCCCGGGCTTTAGACTCCCCAACTACCTACCTAACGGTTCTACTTCTACCTCTCCTCAGCGGAATCTACCAAAACTCAGACGTAAGAACCAAAAGCAGATAATACACATAGGCAAGCAGCACAATCACAGAGTCAATCACAAATAAAACTCAAACTCTGTGCCTAGACTCGGTGTGATGAAAAAGAAATCGAGCTTATCCCAGTTTAAGCTCTGATACCAAAAATTTCAGGCCCCGTGCGCTAAATAATTGATTAATGACTCAATATATCTTAATTACACATGGGCTAAAAATTTTCGTTTTGGGCCTGAACTAACATCAACTCTTAAAATACAATCTTACTCAAAATATGGATTTTGACTCAAAAATCCAACAACATCAATAGCAACAAGTACAGGTAGAATACAAATACCGATCCGCAAATCAGATCTGAGCACTTAACCAGCTTTGACTCCTCTACGCTAACCAAATCTGATTACCACCAAAAAATGTCGCATCGGGGTCCAGTTCTCATCAAATCTAATTCTCTCTATGCTCGTGACAACCCACTCATACACATGAGGTCAGATCTGGACACCCAGATCTTAGTCAAATATGAAAAATTACGAACCCATATAGTCAAACCACGAACCAAACCGATTCTCATAGCGCCTCTAATCACTTGCACGGTATTCTCCAAATCTAAACACCAGCTACTCTCGATACACCAAACCTACCCAGCGCTTGGTCTTTCTTTCTCCCTTCACTCCACGATACACACTCGATACACTTCTAAGTAAAAACGGAAGCTCCTTAAAAGCTTACTCAGCACAAGCTACCTCTCGGGACTAAATCACCATTCAGATTTGATTAATTCGTTAATTACTAACTAACGATTTCCAGTCCTGATCATCAGCTCACAAAATCAAATCTTGATATTTACTCTAATCTGCTCATAACACGTCACTAATTAAACCAGTTAATCACAGTCCTCACAGTCTGGATACTTGCTGTTCTTGCAATCACAAATCAAGCAAATTTGGTACCCTTTGGTTTATTTGTGTCCAGGTTTGATTAGACCTTTCAGTACCCACACTTGGATAATATTAACCACTTTACCAATGCGTGGATCAAAATATGTGTGTGGTTTGTGTGTGTTTTTTGATATGGTATTGGTCTGATAATCAGTGTATGTTCCATTCGATCTAGGCTTATGATATCTAAGCGTGTATTGCCTGTACTTCATAGAAGCGTGAGAAAACTGGCTTTGCTTTCTACCTCCAAATTTGGGTTTACCCCTCATCTTTTCAAATTTCTTCTTTAGCCATCTTTCATGAGACTTCTCAGGAGTAGTATACCCCAGCCCACAAAATCTTCCTTGCCAGATTGGAGGCTTTGCTGCTATCTTTTTGTCACGCCCCGAAATCGAGACTCATGACATCGGCAATGTTAAACAATTATAAAATCGTAAAACAATAAGCCTCATAGTATAGCTCAAAACCAGTCTTTTACATAACAAAAAATAATCATATTTATAATCTGAAATGAAAAGATCAAAGTTGCGGAAGCGAAAAAGATTACATTAACAGAACTAAATCACCTGCCCCAGAACAGCTCTTGTTCCTCCACTTCAATCTGTTCTTCGTTCTTATCTGGGTGGGAGAAGTAAGGGAGTGAGTGTTTGGGGAAACACTCAGCAAGTGGGGGACACCATTCGAGCATAACAAATACATATACAGATTCATAAACTGAGCAGAGCATATAACAGATCAGAGAACATATACAGGTAGCACTGATAGTTATTTCGTCTCTATGGTTTACTGATCAGTCCCTAATTTTTACTCCTCTAAGGGGTCGAGGACATAGTTAGACCTTGTAACTCAGAGTGCGGAATATTTCGTAGACCCATATTATGACAGAAACAAGTGCTCGAACGATAATTCAGAACATGGTTTAACATGAATAATATATAATATTTCAAACGAATATATGCATAGCAAAAGCCCACTTACTGTCTGCTGAAATTCTTGTCTGATATACGAAATCTGATACAACTTGTGTAGGATTTCAACTACGAAATCTGATACAGCTTGTGCAGGATTTCAACGTGGAAGCCTACTGATGTTTTACTGAAATTTTCAGAGTGAGTGAGTAAGATCTGATGGTACAGCCTAGTATTTATAGGTGTAGAAGGGGGAGTCAAGAGGTCAGCCGTTTCAGAATTGAATTCCTGGTTTGATGTCCATTAATCTGACTGTTACAAGAGTAACGGTTTAGGCATTGAATTTTGGATGGTTTAATTGGTCATTAATCTCTCTAAATTGGCAGTTACGATTGCGAAATCTGATCTGTACGCGTGTAGCAGCTTGCTGAAATTCGTGGATTGAGTTTTCTTTAGAAAATCTGAATTTACGTCACCGAATCTGAGTTGACTTGGTAAAAGCTGAGTTGACCAGTCCAGAGTTGAGTTGACCAGTCAAAGCTGAGTTGACTCTCCCAGATCTGAGTTGACTTTTTGATCGTCCCAGATCTGAGTTGACTGTTTGATCGTCCCAGATCTGAATTGAGCGTTGACTGTCCCCAATCTAAGTTGACCGTTGATCGATGACCGTCCCAAATCTGAGCTTTTTTTTTTCAGCTGTATTTACGAGAGCTGAATTTTTCTGGGTTTTCACACTTTTCCTCATCAGATTTTGCCTCTACAGGCTGTCCCGTGCTGGATCTTACAAAGTTCATGGTTTGAATCTTTGTCCTATCCAGTTGTGGGGCACAACAAGTTTCTGTTGTACTGCTATCATTTCCATCATAGCCTAATCCGGATTTATCACCAGATGGCTTCATAGCTCCATGCAGTTTATTAAGAGAAGCAGAAGACATGGTCCAAGAGCTTATTATACCATCTAGCCACTGATTCTCATAGAGCATCTTGTGAGAACTAGAAACTTGTTAAGTATGATTTATTAGCTAATCAGATTTGGATTGGGATTAGCTAATTGAGTTTTTGATGATCGGGTTTTCAGATGTGAGGATTTGGTGATTTTTAGAATTTCAGATTTGAGTGGAATCTGGATGTTCAGATGTGCCCTTGCGTGTTTGCGTGAGTTGTCGCGAGCAGGGAGCGAAACGCTGTCGTTTCAGGTGCCAATCGGATATGGCGTTGCTAGAGGTAATGCGATATCGGAAGAAGACGATCAGCAGCAGCTATATTTGTCCAGCCCGTTGTTTCGCAATATATTGATTCAGCAGTTGGTTAGGTGTTCATGGAATCGGAATCTGGATTAGCAATGGAGACGTCCAAAGTTGAATCAGCTGTTCGTAATCAGGCGGAGGCCAAGATTGAACCAGCTGGAGCATAGTCGTAGTGATGAACCAGCTGGAACAATAACAACCAGCTGCAAGCGCTAAAGAGCGAAGTGAACCAGCTGGTACATGTATTGAGAAGTCTGCTAAAGAAATGCATCGAAGAAGAAGATTCCTTTTATAAGTACAGTTGACGAATCTGTTAGCAGTCGCGATTATAAGTACTGTTGATGAATCTATTAACAGTCGCTATTCAATAAGAAGAAGAATTGCAAGCTGGAGCTGGAGCGATGAAGAAATCAGCTGGAGCGCTAAGTGTAGATGACATCAGCAGTGACGTCATCATTCAGCAGGAAGCTACAGTGGAATAGAATCAGCAGAGAGATTCAACCAGCAGTTGGTATTTGGAGTTGGCGATTGCAAAACGATGTCGCGTGAATAAGTTGGAACGAAAACGTTTTGCATTCGCAATAAGTATCAGCAGATGGTTTGAGAGAGCAGTCGCAAGAATCAGCAGGTAGCTTGTACTCCAGACGCAAGAGGAAGCGACGTCGTAGAGGAGATATCCAGTCGCAATCTACTGTTCACCAGCAGATGCTATTTGGAGATAGCGATAGCAAAACGATGTCGTTTACATAAGTTGATACGACAGCGTTTTGCTCTTACGCTAAAGATTCAGCAGAAAGACTTTGCGTTGATAATTCAGCAGTCACGAGCTAAAGTGCATCCAGTCGCAAAGATTTCCAGACGCAGTGTTTGAGTATCCAGACGCAAGAAGATAAATCTATTGTTGTTGAAGAAGATTCAGGCGAAGCAATTGATTAACCAGACGCAAGCAACAGCAGCATCCAGTCGTGAGCTTCAATGAATCAGCTGTTGCTACGCATCCAGTCGTTGGGAAATCCAGTCGCGAGCTGCAGTATCCAGTCGCAGGAAATACAGACGCAAGAAAAGAAGAAGTAGCGAAGCGTTGCATTCAGTCGAAGAATGAATCAGCAGCGAAGCAGTTGACAACTTTCGAAGAGTTATCAAAGCTGGATGTCAACTGCTGAGCGTAATTCAAATGGCGAAAGCGACAAGAAGCCTGCAAAAGAAAAGGACGCAAGTACTGTTCCCCTGTCGGTACTTTACAGAACACATTTCAAACGGGAAGAAGTTGCGTCCAACGGGATTAATTCAAATAGAGGCTTATATATTCCAGGAGCGCCATTGAAGAAAAGCGACGATGAGTGTTCGTTCAGTTGGTCACTGTGAAGCTACCGCAGAGAACAAGTCAATTGCACAGTGCACCAACAGAGGAAAAAATAAAGAGATAGATGAAGCAACCGACCGCCATTTTAGAGAGGAGCTTTCACGAGAGTCGATTGTCAAGTCTAGATTAGCTTGTTAGAGCATTTCCCTAGTGTGTGAGAAATTTGAGTTGTTTTAAAATATCAGGATTCAGTTCTGGTATTTTCCGCATGATTTTTAAATCATACCAGATCTGTCTCCGGTGCTCTGATTTTATATGTTCAAGAACAACGAGCTATTGCAGCTCAAGTTTAGTAGCAGCAGCGCAAAAACTTTTAAATTTATCTTACAAAGAAGCGCTGCACGGTCCTTTCAATTGGTATCAGAGCGGGTTTTGTTCTTGAACGAGCACTGATTTTAAAACACATGTGCTATGATTTTAAATGTTTTAAATGTTTTGAGAAACTTATTTTGTGAAGGCCAGATCTGTTTTTAATATAGAAACGGTTTTTTGCTTGATGAACTGTCGGGATGCGCGAGTCTCGGGCAGATGCCAAGCTTCTATTTTCGTTGTGCTGTAAGATCACTTGGAGCGAGGCTCAGTGACAAGCACATGGGGCGAGATAGAAGAAGGAAAAATCTGAGCTTTTATCTGTACTGGTTCTTCATACATTTGAGTAACTCCGTAGCATGTGTTCATTTGAAAATTTGTATGCTCTGATGAGTTTTAAAATATTCTGTTTCTGCGGATTCCAGCTGATGCAAAATTTTGATTTTGAAATAATTTGAGCGCATGTTATAAAAGACAGGGAGAGTGGCGTCACTGACTTTTATAATTTTGAGTTATGCATCAGTTTCGCTTTTGAAAATCATATACTGTTGCATATGGTGCTTCCCAAAGCTGTGTTGTTTTTCAAAGTTTAAAACTCCTGCTGTTACATTGTTTTTATTGTTAACAGTGTAGGGAGGCTTTTTGTTTTTAAATCGGGAAGTCCAGCAGTTCACTCACTTTTTGATTCCCACAAAAAGGGAGAGAATTGTTAGAACATGCATCGTTGATTTGAGGTTTTGTGTAAATCAAAAAGGGAGAGATTGTTGGATCTGTTTTGACAGATCCTAATTAAGTTTTGAATTACACAAAACCTGAAGCAATCGACCCCCATTAGAGAGGAGCTTTCACGCGAGTCGATTGCTGAGTCTAGATTAGCTTGTTAGAGCATTTCCCTAGTGTGTGAGAAAAACAGAGAGTTTGAGAGTTCATTGTATCAATACTCACACACCGAGATTCATTCACATCTATTTGTGAATGAATCTCGAAATCTTTCACAGTTCCCGTCCAAGCACGAAGCGTAAAACTCATGTGTATGTAGTCAGTCACACAGTTGCGGCTGTTGTGCATTTGTGGAGTCTAGGAGTTCTCACAGCTGCTGGTTGTGGGATTGTCTGTACACGAAGTTGTAAGATCAAATATTCTAGTAGTGGATCCTTCCGAGGTGGAAGAAGGGGAGATGTAGGACATTGATGTCCGAACTTCCACAAACAAACCTGCTGAGTATCATGCTCTTTAATCCTTCAGTATTGCATATTTTACTTAGAATTTTAGCACGCATTGCACGCATAACAGTTTAGCAGTTACGTTCAGCACTTAGCATTCTCACATCGCATACAGCAGCACACAAGCACTCAAGTCTCGAACAGATTTTTGTTGTACATAAATCTGTTTGAGTTGTTTTAAAATATAGGATTCAGTTCTGGTATTTTCCGCATGATTTTTAAATCATATCAGATCTGTCTCCGGTGCTCTGTTTATTTTATTTGTTCAAGAACAACGAGGTATTGCACCTCCAGTATGTATCAGCAGCGCGAAAATCTTTTAAGCCTTTTAACAAAGCGCGGCTGCTGATCCTTTTGATCCTATTTTCGGACCAACAGATGTGCCCCTCGCGGGTTTGCGTGAATTTCCGCGAGCAGGGAGCGAACACGGTCATTGAGGTACTAGTCATATATGGCGTTGCAAGAGGTTATGCGATGTCGTATAGTGTTTTCAGATTTGACGCTAGTGAGAGGAGTCTGTTTAGCGGGCGTGAACAGATGTGAGCGTTTATTTGGTCAAGTATAGATTAGCGTTAGCGGGATCTGTTGCGAGAGCGGGACCCCTATGCTACGTTGTTTTGTTAAGTAGCGCGACACCGTTTTGATTAGAAGCGCGTGTTTTGTTTGGAGAGTCAGACCCAAGATAGTGTAGTCAGATGTGAGTGACAGCTGAGGCCAGATTTGAGGGATTTCTGCCTTAGCGATGGGATCTGAATTTGTCGGTGATTGACTTTTACTGTAGCTTGGACTTGGGGAATTTAAATTAAGTGTCGAGCAGCACTTAGAGTATTTGAACCTGATATTTCTTATCTTCATCCCCGATAACCCTCGATTGGTACTATTCATCCGAACCCTATTTCCGTCGATTGCTGTTGCTTTTCGCCGCCGTTTTGGAGCAATATTGGTAGCGCTGAGCTCGTATTCTCTAAAGCGTTCGATTGATACCAGTTTTGAGACTGGAGTCGTCGGAATTGAGGAGCGTGAAGTTGTTGTAGTGTTCATGTCACTTCACAATTTTTGACCCGTAGTTCGTCTGTTCTTTGCTGTATGAGTTCAGATTTGAGTTGATATTGAGATATCTTAACAAATTTGAGCTGGTAGTGGCTTCTGTTGAGTTCGTCGTGAAGCTGCTAGGGCAGTAGACTTGTGCTGGTTGCTGCGCCCTTGTTTTGTAAGATCTGTTGAGGTAGAAGTGGAATTAAGGTACGAATTGAGCTAGAATTAGCAGCTTTGTTATCAGCTTTGGGATATTTCTTTCGTGTACTAACTGCTGTTCTTGGGTTGATTTTATGATGATTCTGTGCTCATATCTGTTTTGTGTGTGAGATATATGTATGATTTTAAGCATGAGTCTGTTGTGCATTCACGCATACATATTGAGCCTGATTCCTTTGAGAGCTGAATTCCTTTGCATGTTGTGATCGGCCGGCTGAGTCATCGCGCCTAAAAGGTCCAACGTTGCTTTTGATGTTGTGGCCGGCTGAGTCGTGGTGCCTGAATACCACTGCCTTGTGATGGTCGGCTAAGTCGTCGTACTTGAAGATCACAAGATGATGATGATTGATGAGATATGCACAGCTGAGTCGTTGTGCTCTTCTTCTTGCCTACCGATGATTCTTTGTATCCCTTTAATGCATTGCACGATTGAGATATTTCATTGTCTGATATAATAGATGCTTTTATTGTGCTCTTAGTACTAAGGTTTGACCTCGTTTATTTTTCCCTGTTTTGGGCTGTTTTGGTCGGCGTTGGCCATTACAGGTTTTTCAGGTAAGCTGGTATATCCCATTTTTTATTTGAGTCCCAGTTGTATTGATATTTATATTGAGCCAGGGGATGTCCCGTGCCTTTATTTGATTTGGGGGATCAGTAGTTGTTTGACTACTTTTTTGATTGTATGTTGTCTGAGTTTTGAGTTAAACTCTTATTTTGAGTATGAATTTATTTTGAATGATAATTGGATCAGGCCCATCTTCGAAAATTTTTAGCCCATATTTTTATGATGCTTCCGCATAATTGTGATTAATTGATGTATTAGCGCATCGGGCCTGACACATCTCCTGTGAACTGCATCTAAATTCCTCATTATCAGTTGTAAGCTTACTTAAGAGTAGCTTGCATATCACTTGAGCTTACAAGCTCAGCTTTAGTAGCATCGCTCTCTCTTTTAGCTTTAACTTCCTCGAATGATTGAGAAAGCTTCTTGTACTCTTGAACCATGTCAATAAGTGCAGTGACATGGTCCTCAGGAGTGAATTCTAAACTGGAAATTCGAATACCTCATCAATATCATCAACCATGAGACACTATACTTCATCATCGCTTTCACTGGATGAGGATGTTCCAGAGCTGGATTCCTATGAATCTGAATCAACCCATGCACTCTTGTTTTCTTCAGCAACCATAGACTTGTCATATGTCCACTTTCGATAAAGCTTCTTATCTTTCTTCTCCTTGCTGGAACTACGATCTGGTTGTTTCTTCGCATCCAGATTTGGCTTCTTACAATCAGCAATGTAGTGACCAGGCCTGCCACAGTTTTAACACTTGTCATCAGAAGGAGTATTTAAGTTCTTTCTAGAAGAATCAAAAGAGTTGGGTTTAGAATTATGCTGCCGCATAAAATTTCCCCAATTTATTAATGAACAAGGACATGTAATCCTTGCTCAGCTCCTCTGTGAATCTGCCGCTTGTGGAGTGCTATGTTCTGGTATTGTTGCCGCAAGAGCTCTGGTTGGTTGGGATGTAGAGGGCTCAGATTCCGATGTTGTCTCCAGCTCAAATTCATAAGCCTTGAGGTTAGCAAATAAATCGTGAAGATCCAGCTTGTTCTAGTCCTTGGACTCCCGCATGGCCATTGTCTTCACGTCCCACTCCTTGGGCAGTGCTCGCATCACCTTTAGAGCCAAATCCTTGTTGCTGTATTGTTTCCTCAATCTGGTTAGCTCAATCACTAATGAGCTGAACCGTTCATCAAATTTTGTCATGGTCTCCTCGGGCTTCATTTTGATTAGTTCAAACTTTTGTAGAGCCACGGTCAACTTGTTCTCTTTGATTCCCTCATTACCCTCACAGATTTGGGTCAGCTTCTCCCAGATCTCCTTTGCAGTTGTGCAAGTCTGAATCTTGCTAAACATATTATTGTCTAGCGTCTTGTACAAGATGTCCTTAGCGACATTGTCCAGATTTGTCTTTTTCTTATCTTCGGAGGTCCACTCCAATATGGGTTTCTCTATCCACTAAGGTGCACCCGCGGTTATAGCCACAGCTGTGTTCATTCTCATAATCTTCATGGGCCCGTCAGTTATTACGAACCACACCTCATCATCTTGTGCTGCTAGGTGCGCCTGAATACGGATCTTCCAGACGTCTTAATCCTCCTTGGAAAACATAGGAATCTTGTTGTATCGACATATTTGATGAATATAAACAACAAGCTGTTCAAACACTGAGAATACGAGCTCTGATACCACTTGTTAGGATCGAAAAATAAGCTCGGGAGTTCAGAGGGTTGGGGGGGTGAATGAACTTCTTTGATAATTTTACTTAAATTAGTTTCAAAAGTTTTACAGCTTGTTGCTAACCTCTAAGCCGAGTTATCAGCTTGGAGGGTTCTAAATGATTAGATGTTTTCTCGTGTAATAAAAATTTTATGCGAAAGAACACGATTCAACAGTGAACAGTAGATGCGTAAATGTAAAAGATAGAGTCAAGATATTTGTTTCTGAAAGTTCAGATTTAATTCTCCTACGTCTCCCCTTCTTTCTCAATGGGAAGTATTTCCACCAGAATATTTGCTTTATACAACTCCTTGTAGAAACCCGATCCGACAACCAGCAGCTGCAAGAACTCCTAGCACTCAATCAAGAATCCAGACACGCAATCTGGTTCAAAATACAATGAACATAACTCTAAGCTGGTTGTGCAAAACTAGCACTCGACACTCTCTGTTTATGATGTACAATGATAGCTCAACACTACAGAGTGTGTGTAAAAATGTTTACATTATACAAATAATTGAATAAAAATATGTGAGTGTGTGTCACTAGCTGTGAGCTGGTTTGACAGATGAACTCTGTTCTTGTTCGCTGTTTGATTCAAGAGTTCGTTATTTGTGTTGGAATTAGGTGAGTTCAACTGATCTGCTCTTCCAATTTGTACCCTTTGGATACAACGGTAATAAATGTTACCAGTAGACATGTCGAATGTATCCAAATTGAAATATCTGCGGCGTGTCAAATGCTTGTACTATGTACGTATATCTCCATTAAATGCATTTCTCTTTTATCATACTCTGCGCCGTATTCAGTTTAAACCAAATCTCTGTGTATCTGGAATTAGCTTAAAGTAGTTCCAACGACTACAAATCAATACAGAGAGGTCAAACATTTCACATCAATCTGTACGAAACCTCATCATACTCTAAAATCCATTTTGCTAAGTTGTCTTTACTTAGCTGGTTTGAGGAATGTAGTTAACCGATTAATTAGTGAGATATTATGAATAGATTAGAGGAACAACAAGATTTAATCGCGTAAGCTGTTAGTGGAGGCCGTGTACTAGTTAACAGCTTAGGGGATTTGGTGCAAACTGTTGGTAGCTCTCGGGTGGCATGGAACAGATCAGGCGCAAGCTGATCTGGGTAGAACAGTTCTGGGTGGAACCTGTTTTGTATTGCGCTCGATTTGAGTTCCTGCCATGGCAAGGTTTTTGGATACACCAGCTTAGAGACGAACCGCTTAGAGGCTATCAGCTCTGGTGATGCACATTAGAGTCAGGAGCTGTCTTTAGTCCTCATCATTGGATGAAAGCTGTTGGTGAGGAATCAGCTTAGAACGAGAGCTGACCTGTGTAGTGAGCGTGTTCTATTGAGATGCGCGAAATCTGATCCTTGGCTCGTAAGCTGAAAAATGTACGTGAGAACTGGAAAGTGTGTGAGAGTTGATCGGGTATATGGCGGTTGGTGAAGAGTAGTTTAGGTCCTGAGCTGAACGATGACGCTGTGCTGGACAGTTTGCCGTAAGCTGAGTGAGGCGTACAGTCTGGAGAGAGTTTGCCGGATCACTCTGTGAGCTGAACTTAACCTTGTAAGCTGAATAGAGCATCGGGAGCTGATGCTCTGAGCTGTCTGGGCCATGCAAGTTATGAGGGTAGCGAAAGCTGATGGTTGCCCGAGAGTGATCTTACTAGTAGCGTAATCTGTTGAGGCCGTGACCTGCTGGTGCGTATGCGGAGTAGTGTCTTCGTGCCTAAGATGGAATAGTGTCGGGGTCTGAGCTGGGTTAAGACGCTGTAGAGGAGACCAGATTTGGGAGCGTGTGCTGAATGGAGGTGTGCGGTCTAAGCTGGTAATGAGAACTGTCCTGAATTGTCCGAGCTGAATTGCTAAGCAGTGAAGAAGCTGAAGCTGTGCTGGATTTCACTGTAGCCGAAAGCTGAGGGGCGACTAATATATATACCCTTGGAGGACCAAAACTTAGCCATTATATACACCTCACAACACTTATCCTCTCCCAATAATATCTTCCTAGAAACCCTCACTAGTACTGTTCACCCATCTCCTTCTTCCTTCGATTTTCGTAGCTTGGCCGATCGGATTTGAGCAAGAGTGCTATCGTTGGAAGCGTCTGTTCGAGAATTCTATTTTAGTACCCTTTTGGGAGTCGATGGCGACTAGAACAGAGGAGTCGAAGTGTGAGGATTGAAAATTTAGATTAGTGATTAATTGTTTTGATTTGGGATTAATCACGTATATTTTGAGGAATTGCGTAGAGAATATGGTTCCTGCCGATTTCCTCAGCAGCAGCGCTAGTTAATAATGAGAAATATCGATTTTTGGGTAAAGTCAACGCTGGTCAAAGTTACTGTAGCTCGTGCTGGTGAATTTTGTAACAGCAGCGATGTCGTCAGCGTGACGTATGAAGATCTGCTGGTTTTGGTTCGAGTTGAAGTTGCTGCTGGTAGATATTGCGTTTAGCGCGAGATTGAGCGAGGAAACGACACGTGTTAGTCAACATTTTGGAGTGTTGACTATTGGATTCAGCAGCTGCGCTTTTGTTGAGGAATTAGTCGCAAGAGCTGTCGATAGATATGATGACGTAAGCGTGACGCACTCCTTGCTGCTGGTAGTAAGTTGTGTGTTATTGGTTGCTGCTGATCAGCAGGGGCGCTTGTATGGGAGTGTTGAGAAGCGGCGTCGTTTGAATTAGTGGAAACGCTGCGTTTTGAGCTTCGTGTTTGAAAGATCAGCTGTTGGCAGCTTTGTTTACGTAATCAAAGTGACGTCGTTTGGATTAGTAGATGCGTCGTCGTTTTGAGTAATTTCGCGCGACCAACAGATAGATTGTGAAGAGAGAGCTGTTAACAGCTCTTGGTTATTTGCTTGCGAAAGCTGTTGTCAGCTGGATATTGCTACGGCGTCGTTTTGATAAGTTGGAACGGTGTCGTTTTGAAGGGTATAGAGGCATGATTTGAATTGCCATTTGATAGACTGGTTTAGCTATCCGATTTCTTGATAGCCCTCATGTATTCATAACATTGATTTGTAGCATGTTGCATGTTTATCTGCTTTGATAGCTCTTCGTACTGAGGCTTGACCTCGTACTGGTTTTCCTGCTTTTGTCTTGTGTGGGTCTGCGTTGCCCACTTGCAGGAGCTTTAGGTAACCAAGCTGGGCCGAGTGGAAGTTCAGCTGGTCGATCCCCGCGTCCCTGAGTCCCAGTTTATTTATGATATGTATTGAACCGGGGGATGCCCCGTGTTTTATTGTATTTGGGGATCTATATTTTGAATTGAGTTATGAGGTTACTTGTTGTATGAGTTTGAGTTAACTCATATTTTGAGTATTGAATATTTTGAATGTATGATTTGAATTTCAGGCCAATATTATTTCGAAAAATTTTTAAGCCCTGATTTTAAGCTTCCGTGATTATGCGCTTGTTATGTGTTAATTGTCAGAAATTAGCACGGGGCCTGACACGAAGGGAGCTGGATCGTACTATTTTACCACTGTCAGCTGTTGGTTGAGTTTCTTTTAAGGTAACGGAAGTTTCCATTGTCGATTTCAACCCTTGGATATATGTATTTGAACGGGATTTGATTTTAGCAGTAGAGCTTAAGCTGTCCGATCTTTTAGGTGTAGGCTGTGAGCTACTTGAGCGTGAATGTGTGTTGATTCCCGTAGGTGGTTTGTAGATCTATAGCTCTATTGAGTTTTTGGACCAGAGTTGGTGGCCCGAGCAGTTGGCCGTGTTAGGATAAAATTTATAATTTTGGTGATAACAAAGTTTAAGTTAAATCTGGATAGTTAGTCGTTGTTAATAGTAGTTGTGTTTCCAGACAACAGGTTTACTCAGACGATGATTTTACAGGGTTCCGGTAGTTGGATTTCAGTTGTTGGGCTATCCAGACGCTAGCTACAGTAATCCAGATGAGAGCTACAGTGAATCAGTTTTTGTTATCGAATCAGTCGCAAGATACTGTGATTCAGTCGCAAGCTACAGTGAATCAGTTTTTGTTATCGAATCAGTCTCAAGCTACAGTAATATCAGACGTTGGCTACAGTGTTCTTGAATCAGACGCAAGTATTCGAATGTTAGCGTGTGCAAAACGACATCGTTTAAATAAGTTGGAACGACAGCGTTTTGGAATCAGTCGATGGTTTTTGAAACTAGTCGAGAGCTACAGTTGTTTGTACAACCAGTCGAGAGCTACAGTAGTTTGTACATCCAGACGAGAGATACAGTGTTATTTAACCAGTCGAGGATGTATAGCAAATGATGTCGTTTGGATAAGTTAAAATGACAGCGTTTGAACTAACCAGTCGTTGGAATTTATAAGGAAACCAGTCGGTGCATATACTTGAACACTTTCCAGTCGCAACACTATGAACGACGAAGGAAGTTGGAGCTGGTTAAGATAAAGAATTTCAAGCGCAAGCTTAAAGTGATTCAAATACGATTGATTACTCAATATGGAAAAGATCAGTAGAATCGTACAATTTCCTGAAATTTAGGAGACAACGTCGGTACTATTTTTGGTAAATAGTACATATTTGCAGAGGTTGTTACACGGTTATTGCACAGATATGGAAATCGACAAATTAGCTCTGATAAAGTTTGGGAAATTCATGAGAAGATCCTTCCACCCTTCTTCTCCTTAAAATAATTTTCATAAATCTGATAAAGTTGCTTCTGATATGAAATGTTATAACTGTGATCGTCCAGGGCATTTTGCAGCCGATTGCAATAGGCCAAGAAAGGAGGACAGATCCAGAGAGGACAAGAGATCAGATGATAGATACAGGAGGGATGACAAGAAGGAGGATCGATACAAGCGAGAAGACAAGGCAGAAGAGAGAGCTATTGAGAGATCCAAGGAGAGATCCAAGGATAGGCGGATGAGGACGAGAAGTGACAAGAGACCCAGCCGCAAGCATGATCGTAAAGTATTGGTGGCTGAGGAAAGCACCAAGAGCTGGGAGGACACTGACTCAGAATCTTCATCCAGCAGCTCTTCATCAAGTGACAGTGAACAGGAGGAAGTTCACTGCCTCATGTGTGAGGATTGAGATATTTGATTAGTGATTAATAAGATTTTTGGAAGGATTAGTCATGAGATTTGAATTATAGAATTTCTCTAAGTATTGTAGCCAGTCGCAGCAATTTAGAAAGTCAACGCGGGTCAACGTTACTGTAGCTTGCAGCTGGTGGGAATTGGAACCAGTCGATACGCATTATAATTAGTTACTGTAGCGGAAGAGATGATACGTTGTCGTTTCGATCTTAGAGGTTACTGCTGGCAGGCATGGCTTTTAGCACGAGAGTGATCAAGAGAGCGACACGTGTTAGTCAACGTTTTGAATATTGACTACTGGATCAGCAGATGCGCGAGAAAAGAAGCGACCAGCTGTTGAGTTGAGGAACCAGTCGTAGAAGTAGAGCGACGTCGTTTCGTTAAGTTGAAACGCTGTGTTTTGAGTGTTGCGTCTGGTACCAGCCGCAAGAGAATTGTTGTGAGGAATGTGTTGCGACTGGATGACCAGCTGGTGGTAGCGATGCAGATGTAACCTTTACGGCGTCGTTTAGATTTGTTGATGCGTTGTCGTTTTGTTGTGTTTCGCGTAACCAGTCGACTGGTGCTGGTTTGGAGAGATCTGCTACCAGCTTTTGGTTGTGTTGCAAGCGATAGATGTTACCAGCTAGTGAATCTCTACGACGTCGTTTGAGTTAGTTGGAACGGTGTCGTTTTGGGATGTTTTCTCGTGAATGTCTCGTCTGGTTGTTGCTGCTGGTTTTAATGAAAGAGAAAGGTAGTACCTGCTGGAAGATCTCTACTGATTCACATCGACTGGATTGGTAATCAGCAGACGAGGGAATTGAGATATATATATATAGAGGCTTTGATTGACACTTAGAATTATTGAGAACCTGATATTTCTTATCATCATATTCAAACCCTCGTCGAGTTACTGTTCACCCGAACACATCTTCCTTAGATTTCTGCCGTTCTCCGCTGATTATTTGAGTGAGTTTGGTGGCGCTGAACTCCCCTAGTTTAGACCTTTCGATTGCTACCCATTTTAGACCTGGAGTTAACGCTGAAGCTGGAAGCTTAGAGTTGCTAGCGTTCGAAGTTTTTGGGAGAGAGCTGGTTGATGGTCGTGAGTTCTGTCGTGCTCTGTTTGAACTTGTGAGATAGAATTTGTGGAATTGAGGTACGATTGAGCAGCCCTTAGCAGCTTTGAGCATGAACATGACTATATTTCAATGTTGTGAAATCTGTGAAATTGCTGCTATGTGTTTACATGAATCAGTTGCTGAATTGTTTGAGTTATGCCTACTGCTTTCACGTATTATGCCTTGTATGCATTGAACATTGATATTGAACGGCATTCATGCATACATCTTGAGCCTGGAATGACAGAAGCCGACTGTTGAGTCGTGCCCGAAAAGTCCGATGCTATCATCGGAGTGGTGACTACCGGATCTGAGTGTCTACCACCGAGCTGTGATGGGCTGACGGGCCTCGATGATCACGGACCGATGATTTCCATCGGCTGATTGGCTGTGCGTGGTATAGAGGCTTGATTTGAATTGCCAGTTGGTAGACTGTTCTAGCTATCCGACTCTTTGATAGCCCTCATGCATTCATAGCATTGATTATAGCATGTTGCATGTTTAGCTGTTTTGATATCTCTTCATACTGAGGCTTGACCTCGTATTTTTTCTTGCTGCTTTTGTGTCTTGGGTCTTGTATGCTTTCACGTATCAAAACAGCTAAACATGCAACATGTTATAATCAATGCTATGAATGCATGAGGGCTATCAAAGAGTAGGATAGCTAGACCAGTCTACCAACTGGCAATTCAAATCAAGCCTCTATACCACGCACAGCCAATCAGCCGGTGGAAATCATCGGTCCGTGATCATTGGGGCCCGTCAGCCCATCACAGCTTGGTGGTAGACACTCGGATCCGGTAGTCACCACTCCGATGATAGCGTTGGACTTTTCGGGCACGACTCAACAGTCGTCCAGTCACAACGTGGCACCCAATCAGGTCATCAAATCAATCTGTCATTCCAGGCTCAAGATGTATGCATGAATGCCGTTCAATATCAATGTTCAATGCATACAAGGTATAATACGTGAAAGCAGTAGGCATAACTCAAACAATTCAGCAACTGATTCACGTAAACACATAGCAGCAATTTCACAGATTTCACAACATTGAAATATAGTCATGTTCATGGTCAAAGCTGCTAAGGGCTGCTCAATCGTACCTCAATTCCACAAATTCTACCTCACAAGTTCAAACAGAGCACGACAGAACTCACGACCATCAACCAGCTCTCTCCCAAAAACTTCGAACGCTAGCAACTCTAAGCTTCCAGCTTCAGCGTTAACTACAGGTCTAAAATGGGTAGCAATCGAAAGGTCTAAACTAGGGGAGTTCAGCGCCACCAAACTCACTCAAATAATCAGCGGAGAACGGCAGAAATCTAAGGAAGATGTGTTCGGGTGAACAGTAACTCGACGAGGGTTTGAATACGAAGATAAGAAATATCAGGTTCTCAATAATTCTAAGTGTCAATCAAAGCCTCTATATATATATCTCAATTCCCTCGTCTGCTGATTACCAATCCAGTCGACGTGAACCAGTAGAGATCTTCCAGCAGGTACTACCTTTCTCTTTCATTAAAACCAGCAGCAACAACCAGACGAGACATTCACGAGAAAACATCCCAAAACGACACCGTTCCAACTAACTCAAACGACGTCGTAGAGCTTCACTAGCTGGTAACATCTATCGCTTGCAACACAACCAAAAGCTGGTAGCAGATCTCTCCAAACCAGCACCAGTCGACTGGTTACGCGAAACACAACAAAACGTCGACGCATCAAAAAATCTAAACGACGCCGTAAAGGTTATGTCAACATCGCTACTACCAGCTGGTCATCCAGTCGCAACACATTCCTCACAACAATTCTCTTGCGGCTGGTACCAGACGCAACACTCAAAACACAGCGTCTCAACTTAACGAAACGACGTCGCTCTACTTCTACGACTGGTTCTTCAACTCAACAGCTGGTCGCTTCTCTTCTCGCGCATCTGCTGATCCAGTAGTAAATACTCAAAACGTTGACTAACACGTGTCGCTCTCTCGATCACTCTAGTGCTAAAAGCCACGCCTGCCAGCAGTAACCTCTAAGATCGAAACGACTGTTGGGGATCCGGATCCGCCCCCCGGCTAGGCAGCGGAAGAACAATAAAAAGGCCGGGAGACGATCAATATCAAAAATCAGACAATTCAATAATCGTCATACATAGGGCGTTTAGAATCGCTACCTTGCTGGCACTTGTGCCTGGCTCCAACCGGTATTACAAGAACCCGACTCTTCTCGGTAGATTGCGGTAGTTTACGCCAATCCGGTCCACGACCAGATCCGAGACTCCTTTGTCAGGCTGCACTAGAAGCCCTGACGAGATCAGCACGAACGGATTCTCCTCGTCGAATTGGCCGGAAACATATTTCCGGCGACGATCGGCGGCAGCGGCGGCGGCGCGTGGGCGGCGGCGTGAGAGAGGCGTGGAGGGGGCGGCTAGCAAGTAGGTTT
>KV008326.1:8742-32926 GCA_001598015.1 Dorcoceras hygrometricum
CGCCGCCGTCCGCCGCCGCCGCCGCCCAACTTCGCCGGAATTTCGTTCCGGCCTAGTTTTTCGTGGAGAATCCGATCGTGCTGATCTCGTCAGGACTTCTAGTGCAGTCTGACGAAGGAGTCTCGGATCTGGTCGTGGACCGGATTGACGTAGCTACCGCAATCAACCGAGAAGCGCCGTGTTCTTGAAACACCGGTTGGAGCCAAGCACAAGTGCCAGAGAGGTAACTCGTTAAAAACACCCTATGTATGTTGATACATTATAGAATTGTTCTTCGTATTGATCGCATCCCGGTTAAATTTTATTGTTCTTCCGCTGCCTGCCGGGGTGCGGATCCGGATCCCCAACACTTGTCTTATTTTGTTATCACCAAAACTAATAAATTTTATCTTAACAGATGCCTCAGCTGATTATATTGTGACAGAGCCAGTGGAGGAAATGGAGATGGCAGCTGTTGAAAAATCTGCTGATGAGGCAATGTCTCTGGAAGAGATTTTGATTACAATTCCAGTAGATTGCCCCTTGCCGTTTGATGAAGGGGAGGTTACGAAAATTCAAAAGGGAAAAAGCATCTCCATCCCTGGAGTCCATGAAGGAGACTGGTACAAGGCCAGTCTACCCAAGATTCCAGCGACTGATAAGGGGAAGGCGCTCCTTCAGGAAAGAGACCCAGTTAAGGTTAATCCCGTTCAGGAAAATTTTCGTTGATCGTTGCCGATATTGATCTTCTTGTACAGTTGAGGGAGCTAGTTATAGATGAGGTGGATAAATTCTTTAATTTATTCAGTCTCAAAAAGTTGGCCGCTCTGCAAACAGACGACATTTCTATGAAGGAGGAACTTGTTTTATCATGGGCTGAATCAGAGTCTACAAGGGTGGCTCTTAACAGGAAAACGTATATTCTTACCAAATATAGGGAGTTGTTGATTCGGAAATTTTTGGAAGCTCATACAGCAAATTTTGTTCCTGGAGATGGTTCTTCTGCTGTTAATCTGAAAATACTGGACAAGCTGTCTAGTCTTCATCTTTTTCTTGTGGAAGAATTAAAAATGGAAGTACAAGCACACCGTCTTAAGTGGGACAGGACGTGTTGCTCTCAGATTTTTGAAGGTCCGCGTGATCGAGGTGCTGTAATTGCCCGAACCAACTCCAATTCTCGATCTACGTGTTGGATTAGAACAATGATTCTTGTCGATGGAGTTTGGGTTGTTGAACTGTGTGGTGGTCACTGGGTGAAGATACCCCAACGGATTGTAAATAATGAAATTTTGCGTCATCGATCTTATGCTGATACACTCCCTCTCATCAGTAAATTTTTCCAGTTGATGAAGATGCGGTGGGAAGATATTTGTATAGAAGTTGCACAATTCTCTGTATCTGGTAAGCTACTGCCAGTTGGTTCTATAAATTTTTGCAGGGATATTTCTGTTGTGGAACCAGTTTCTGTTGTTGGGTTTCGAAGGCATCAGTAACAGTTTTGGGATGGTATCAGATTTGTACAGCTTTTTCTCGGTTTTTTTTGTTTAATGGTCTAAGTACAGTAGACATCCGCAATTTTTTGTCATATATTGCTGAAGACAGATCCGCTCTGAGAGTTGTAGCACACATTTGGGAAGACGATGAATTAGCCGTAACAAGCGCAGAAAAGAATTGGAATTAATCTAACGGCCATATTTGGGGGAAGCCATATAAATACAAGAAGCACTGTTGAAGAGAAATGATTTTGACAGATTAATTAACACAATGCAAAATACAGAGGGAAGAAAATTAGAGACGAAGTAGTCGACCGCCATTAGAGAGGAGCGCATAACGAGTGTCGACTGCTGAGTCTCAATCAGCTTTTGTAGAAGCATTTTCCCAGTGTGTGAGATTTATTCATTTGAGAGTCGAGCGATACACTGTAAAATCTCACACACATAGATTCACTCGCATATTTTTGAGAGATTTGCGTAATTGTTTAGTGAGTGAATCACAAACGAAAATCAGATCCCGTCCAAGCACGACGACGTTAAACTCTGTGTTTGTAGCCTTTCTCACATAGGCGTAAAACAAGTGAGTGACAGACGAAGGCTGGTGGAGTCTAGGAGTTCTCGCAGCTGCTGGTTGTGGGATCGAGTCTGTACACGATGTGTAGATCAAATCTTCTAGTGGAACCTTCCTTAAGAAAGGAAGTAGGGGAGACGTAGGACATTGATGTCCGAACATCCATAAACAAATAAGCTGTGTATTGTATTCTGTTATTTATTCCGCATATGCATATTTAATTTAGCTCGCACGCATACATTTCAGATTGCACACTTGCACAGTCGAACAGATTTATGTTGAACATAAATCTGTTTGTGTCGTTTAAAAATTTAGGATTCAGTTCTGGTGTTTTCCGCATGTTTTATTACATACCAGATCTGTCACCGGTGCTCTAGTATTTTAATGTTCAAGAACCCGAGGTATTTCACCTCATATTAGCAGCGCAAAATTTTTATTTATCATTAGCAGCGCTCGCTTGCATTAATTTTCTATCATTCGGTCCTAACAAGTGGTATCAGAGCAGGTTGTTCTTGAACGAGCATTCTTTTAAAACGCATGTGCTATCTGTTTTTAAATGCTTTAACTCTTTTGAAAAGCTTATTTTACGAAGATAGGGAGAGGAATGATTTATGAACTACTGTTGTTCTTTTGTCGAGCTGACATGGAATGCGCGAGTTCCGTGTGGATGCCAAGATTCTATTTCGGTTGAGATGATTTCAGCTTATGGGACGAAATAGGAGAAATGAAAGAAAAACTGGTAGATCTGTTATTGTTTTCTTTTCAGATCTAAATAGATCAAGTGATTCAGTAGCACATGTTCTTATTTGAAACAAGTTTTATTTAAGCTGATCTGATATTTCGTTTCAAAATCATAGCATATTGTTGCATACGGTTGTTCCCAAAATCTATTTTTTGTTTTTCAAAATCTGTAAAATTCCTGCTGTCAAGTTGTTTTTGTTGTGGCAGTGTAGGGAGAGATTTGATTTAAATTTTGTAAAGACCAGCTTTCAAACCCTTTTTTGATTCCGACAAAAAGGGAGAGAATTGTTAGATCATGCATTTGTTATTTAAAGTTTTGTGTAAATCAAAAAGGGAGATATTGATGGATCTATGTAAACAGATCCAGATTGAGTTTTGAATTACACAAAATTTATTATTGTGTTTCTAACAAATATATGTAGTGTGCAGAATCTTAGCTGAATTACATCGAGAAACCTGTTGGAAATGTCTGTTGAAGAAAACAAGATAAGGAACGAATCTGATGAAGAAAATAAGAAAAGAATTCAGACGTAGTGAAGTTGGAGGATCATCAGATTTGATTAAGTGGACAGTTGTGCTTACGTGACATCCTGAGTGGACAGCTTTGCTTATGTGGAGTCCTGAGTGGATAGCTATGCTTACGCAGCGTCCAACGAGGTTGCATAATTGTTGAAAGAGCAGGTTACTGTTGAGGTTGCTGTCGAAGAAAGATACTATTACAGAAACTGTTGGCAGATACTATTTCAGAAGCTGACAGAAGAAGTTATCAGATGTTCATTAGTGAAGAGAAGAAATCAGCTGTTGGATTGAAGCGAAGAGAAATCTGATAACAGTTGTGAATAGGATATATCTGATGAAGCGTTCTCGGTAGAAGAAGAAGATCCCTGTTGAAGTTGCTGTAAATAGATACCGTGCGAAGAGTTACTGTTGATGAAGCTGTTGAAGATGAAACGGCAAGTTATTGTTGACGAAGTTGTTGGGAGATACTTTTACAGAAGCTGTGATCAGGAACGATGACGTCAGCATTCTATTGGAGGAAGCTGTGATCAGCAACGATGACGTCAGCATTCTATTGGAGGAAGCTGTGATCAGCAAAGCTGACGTCAGCATTTCAATTGGAGGAAGCTGTGATCAGCAAAGATGACGTCAGCAATATCAGCAGACAACAATATGGATCAGCATTCGTGACGTCAGCATATCTGTTGAAGATGCAGAAAACAAAGAAGAGAGGTTTCTGATGAAGATCGAACAGTGATGATTGCTGATGACAGATACTGTGTGAAGGTGAACCAGCTGTTGCGCGAAGTGTTGTGATGAAGAAAAGACAACAGATGAGCGAACAACTGTTGAAGAATTTGTTGGAGCACATTCAGCTGTTGGGACGCAATCAACGCTCAAAATGGAAAGAATCAATGGCTGAGATTGAGTCGTGCAAATGCCTTAAATCAAGGGGACAAGATTTGTACTATTCTGGGAAATAGTACAATATACAGAGGAGCATTGCACACATTTGGGAAGACGACGAATTAGCCGTAACAAGAACAGAAAATAATTGGAATTAATCTAACGGCCATATTTGGGGGAAGCCATATAAATACAAGAAGCACTATTGAAGAGAAATGATTTTGACAGATTAATTAACACGGTGCCAAATACAAAGGGAAGAAAATTGGAGACGAAGTAGTCGACCGCCATTAGAGAGGAGCGCATAACGAGTGTCGACTGCTGAGTCTCAATCAGCTTTTGTAGAAGCATTTTCCAAGTGTGTGAGATTTATTCTTTTGAGAGTCGAGCGATACACTGTAAAATCTCACACACACAGATTCACTCGCGTATTTTGAGAGATGTGCGTAATTTTTTAGCGAGTGAATCACAAAAAAAAATCAGATCCCGTCCAAGCACGACGACGTTAAACTCTGTGTTTGTAGCCTTTCTCACATAGGCGTAAAACAAGTGAGTGACAGCCGAGGGCTAGTGGAGTCTAGGAGTTCTCGCAGCTGCTGGTTACGGGATCAGGTCTGTACACGATGTGTAGATCAAATATTCTAGTGGAACCTTCCTGAAGAAGGAAGAAGGGGAGACGTAGGACATTGATGTCCGAACTTCCATAAACAAATAGCTGTGTATTGTATTATGTTATTTATTCCGCATATGCACTTTACATTAGCACGCATACATTTCAGTTGCACACACAGTAGTCGAACAGATTTCTGTAAACATAAATCTGTTTGTGTTGAGTTTTAAAATTAGGATTCAGTTCTGGTGTTTTCCGTATGTTTTTATTACATACCAGATCTGTCTCCGGTGCTCTCGTATTTAATGTTCAAGAACCCGAGTTATTGCACCTCATAATAGCAGCGCAAAATTTTTAATTATCAAACTTGCACAGTCGAACAGATTTATGTTGAACATAAATCTGTTTGTGTTGTTTTAAAATTTAGGATTCAGTTCTGGTGTTTCCCGCATGTTTTATTACATACCAGATCTGTCTCCGGTGCTCTAGTATTTTAATGTTCAAGAACCCGAGGTATTGCACCTCATAATAGCATCGCAAAATTTTTATTTATCATTAGCAGCGCTCGCTTGCATTAATTTCCTATCCTTCGGTCCTAACAGCCGATATTGATTTGCTTGTACAGTTGAGGGAACAAATTATAGATGAGGTGGATAAATTCTTTAATTCTTTCAGTCTCAAAAAGTTGGCCGCTCTGCAAACAAACGACATTTCTGAGAAGGAGGAACTTGTTTTATCATGGGCTGAAGCAGAGTCTACAAGGGTGACTCTTAACAGAAAAACGTATATTCTTACAAAATACAGGGAGTTGTTGATTCGGAAATTTTTGGAATCTCATAGAGAAAATTTTGTTCCTGGAGATGGTTCTTCTGCTGTTGATCTGAAAATACTGGACAAGCTATCTAGTCTTCATATTTTTATTTTGGAAGAAATAAAAATGGAAGTACAAGCACGCGGTCTTAAGTGGGACATGACGTGTTGCTCACAGATTTTTTTAAGGCGTCCGCGTGATCGAGGTGCTGTAATTGCCCGAACCAACTCCAATACTCGATCTACGTGTTGGATTAGAACAATTATTCTTGTCGATGGAGTTTGGGTCTTTGAACCATGTGGTGTTCACTGGGTGAAGATACCCCAGCGGATTGCAAATAATGAAATTTTGCGTGAGCAATCTTATGATGATACTCCCTCCCATCAGTAAATTTTTCCAGTCGATGAAGAAGCGGTGGGCAGATATTTGCATAGACGTTGCCCAATTCTATGTCTCCGGTAAGCTGCTGCCAGTTGATTCTATAAATTTTTGCAGGGATATTTCTGTTGTGGAACCAGTTTCTGTTGTTGGGTTTCGAAGGCAGTCAGTAACAGTTTTGGGATGGTATCAGATTTGTACAACTTTTTCTCGGTTTTGTTTGTTTAATGGTACAAGTACAGTATACATCCGCAATTTTGTGTCATCTATTGCTGAAGACAGATCCGCTCTGAGAGTTGTACAGTCAGTGAATCGGTCAGTTTTTGTTAGTCCACATGTACAGTTTATTACCAGTTCAGCTGTAGAGGATCAGCATGTACAGAGTCTATTAGACAAGCATTCTTTCTCTTCATCCAGCTCAGATGCTTCCTCCATGCACTTTGTTGAAGATGACATTCAATTGGGAGATGATGCAGCCTCAACTCAGTTCTCTCTACCAACTGCTACTACACATGTACCAGACGCCTTTGCTCAACTTCGCGCATCTATTGATCAACTTCACTTTGAGCAAATCAGGCGCAAGGATGATGTTGATAAGCTCAGAGCACATTCTTAATGCACATCCGCGACATTGAGAAGAAATTTTCAGAACGATTTGATGCACATGACAGGACTTACCGGGTTCTACTCAACAATATTAATCATGATGCTCGGGATCATAAGAATCTCTTGTCGCTGGATCTTAAATCGTCTCAAAAAAAGCTAAGCACTCAGGTGGCTACCGCTGCTTTCGATACTGTTGATGTTCGGAAGGAGGTAAAGGATCTCAACGCTAAAGTAACATGCTTGGATGGGCAGGTTGCTGCTATTCTCAGTGAATTGTTTGACTTCCGTGCGAAAGCCGAAGAAAATCATCTAAACCTCTCCACCCAGCTTGGCTTCCTGGTTGATTACATCACTCGAGATGGTGATGCCAAAAAGGGGGAAGGTGGTAGCAGCCGCCCTCAACCATCTCCTGACGATCAAAGCCGACCCAGTGGGGGAAGTGGTGGTCGTGGTGGTAGACCAAATGATCAGAGCCGATATGGTGGAGGTACTGTTAGTAGAGAAAGTAGTGACCGAGGTAGAAGTGGGTCTGGTAGTGAGAGACGCACGCATACATTTCAGATTGCAAACTTGCACAGTCGAACAGATTTATGTTGAACATAAATCTGTTTGTGTTGTTTTAAAATTTAGGATTCAGTTCTGGTGTTTCCCGCATGTTTTATTACATACCAGATCTGTCTCCGGTGCTCTAGTATTTTAATGTTCAAGAACCCGAGGTATTGCACCTCATAATAGCATCGCAAAATTTTTATTTATCATTAGCAGCGCTCGCTTGCATTAATTTCCTATCCTTCGGTCCTAACAGCCGATATTGATTTGCTTGTACAGTTGAGGGAACAAATTATAGATGAGGTGGATAAATTCTTTAATTCTTTCAGTCTCAAAAAGTTGGCCGCTCTACAAACAAACGACATTTCTGAGAAGGAGGAACTTGTTTTATCATGGGCTGAAGCAGAGTCTACAAGGGTGACTCTTAACAGAAAAACGTATATTCTTACAAAATACAGGGAGTTGTTGATTCGGAAATTTTTGGAAGCTCATAGAGAAAATTTTGTTCCTGGAGATGGTTCTTCTGCTGTTGATCTGAAAATACTGGACAAGCTATCTAGTCTTCATCTTTTTATTTTGGAAGAAATAAAAATGGAAGTACAAGCACGCGGTCTTAAGTGGGACATGACGTGTTGCTCTCAGATTTTTGAAGGTCGTCCGCGTGATCGAGGTGCTGTAATTGCCCGAACCAACTCCAATACTCGATCTACGTGTTGGATTAGAACAATTAATTTTCCATGGAGTTTGGGTCTTTGAACCATGTGGTGATCACTGGGTGAAGATACCCCAGCGGATTGCAAATAATGAAATTTTGCGTGAGCAATCTTATGATGATACACTCGCTCCCATCAGTAAATTTTTCCAGTCGATGAAGAAGCGGTGGGCAGATATTTGTATAGACGTTGCCCAATTCTATGTCTCCGGTAAGCTGCTGCCAGTTGATTCTATAAATTTGCAGGGATATTTCTGTTGTGGAACCAGTTTCTGTTGTTGGGTTTCGAAGGCAGTCAGTAACAGTTTTGGGATGGTATCAGATTTGTACAACTTTTGCTCGGTTTTGTTTGTTTAATGGTCAAAGTACACTATACATCCGCAATTTTGTGTCATCTATTGCTGAAGACAGATCCGCTCTGAGAGTTGTACAGTCAGTGAATCGGTCAGTTTTTGTTAGTCCACATGTACAGTTTATTACCAGTTCAGCTGTAGAGGATCAGCATGTACAGAGTCTATTAGACAAGCATTCTTTCTCTTCATCCAGCTCAGATGCTTCCTCCATGCACTTTGTTGAAGATGACATTCAATTGGGAGATGATGCAGCCTCAACTCAGTTCTCTCTACCAACTGCTACTACACATGTACCAGACGCCTTTGCTCAACTTCGCGCATCTATTGATCAACTTCACTTTGAGCAAATCAGGCGCAAGGATGATGTTGATAAGCTCAGAGCAGTCAGTAACAGTTTGGGATGGTATCAGATTTGTACATCTTTTGCTCGGTTTTGTTTGTTTAATGGTCTAAGTACAGTATACATCCGCAATTTTGTGTCATCTATTGCTGAAGACAGATCCGCTCTGAGAGTTGTACAGTCAGTGAATCGGTCAGTTTTTGTTAGTCCACATGTACAGTTTATTACCAGTTCAGCTGCAGAGGATCAGCATGTACAGAGTCTATTAGACCAGCATCCTTTCTCTTCATCCAGCTCAGATGCTTCCTCCATGCACTTTGTTGAAGATGACATTCAATTGGGACTGCCTTCGATACTGTTGATGTTCGGAAGGAGGTAAAGGATCTCAATGCTAAAGTAACATGCTTGGATGGGCAGGTTGCTGCTATTCTCAGTGAATTGTTTGACTTCCGTGTGAAAGCCGAAGAAAATCATCTAAACCTCTCCACCCAGCTTGGCTTCCTGGTTGATTACATCAATCGGGGTGGTGATGCCAAAAATGGGGAAGGTGGTAGCATCCGCCCTCAACCACCTCCTGACGATCAAAGCCGACCCAGTGGGGGAAGTGGTGGCCGTGGCAGTAGACCAAATGATCAGAGCAGATTTGGTGGAGGTACTGTTAGTAGAGAAAGTAGTGACCGAGGTAGAAGTGGGTCTGGTAGTGAGAGACGTAGACCAGATGACAGAAGTGGTCATTTAAAGAGAAAGAGATCTGACAGTGGTGAATCAGGAGTGGATTCAGGTCTACCACCAAAGAGAGGATATCAATGGTTGCTCTTTGGAGAATAAGACTTTTAGGCTTGTCTACTTCAGTTCCTTGTACAAATATTTTGTACGATGATCGTTAATGAAATATTTAGAATTTCAGCAGACCTTTGTGCACAATTTACTTTTGCTCATTTATTTAAGTCGATAGGCTGCTATGTTTTGTCATCACCAAAAAGGGGAAAATTGTTAAGATAAAATTTATTAGTTTTGGTGATAACAAAATAAGACAAGTATTAAAGATAACATCTGGACAGACAGACATTGAAGATTATTAGCTAAGTATTTGGAGCTAAGTTCATTTTAGATGTCGGGTTGACTCTCAGATGTCAGTCATTGAGTGGAAGTATTCAATCCTTGATATTCGAGACTTATTCAGATGTTCAGCTATAGCACTCAGTTGTCGAGTTTATTCAGATGTTGATATTCGGGAACATTTCAGACGCTGAGTTGAAGCACTCAGATATTGGGTTGAATTATTGCAGATGTAAAGATTTCAGACGTTGTATATTCACGGGCTATCAGATTCTGAATTTGACTCAGACGTTGTCTACAGTTGATTTGAATTCAGATTTTGGATATATGTTTCAGAAGTTCAGTATATTCAGTCGTTGGGATTCAGTTGTTGTTGTGATATCAGACGCAATCATTCAGGTGTTAGCGTGTCTCTAAACGTTAGCAAAACTATGTCATTTGGATACGTTGAAATGACAGCGTTTGGTTTAGCGCTAGGATTCATACGTTGGGTTTTGCGTGAATTCAGCCGTGGTTAGCATTCAGACGTTGGAGCCCTCAGTCGTTACAACCATCCGTTACGCAGTCTTCATATACATCGCTCTCCACTATTTTACAAAAAGGAGGATATTTCATATGTCTTCTTACATTCAGTTGTTGGGATAACTCAAGTGTCAAAAGCACTCAGCTGTTGCAAGTTCTTCAATGTATTTATCTTTTCAGCTGTAACAGCGACGTCTTCATAAACAACGATGAAAGAAATTGAAGAAATTTCAGGCGCAAGCGATGAACTGATTAAAACACGATCATATATTTAAAATGGAAAGAATCAATGGTGGAGATTTAGATAGTACATATGCCTGGAATTAAGGAGACAACGTCAGTATTATACTTGTAGTGGAGCAGGATATACGGTTGTACAATCAGCAGATTTTCAAAAGGGATTTTGTTTCCTTAGCAAAATTAAATGACCTTTGTGAACGAAGAATATATATAGAGCTGGAATTTGAACTGGACGCTCTTGAATCTCTTGCTCACTCTCCGTCGTTCTGCGATTCTTCGTCCATTGCTCTCGAGCTAATTGTTTGTATACAAACATCACTTACCTAAAAGCTCTCAAACTCGAAGAACAGTCAATCCAGATTTCACAGAAAATACATTCTAGTTCATCTTCTGGTTACCTTGTGTAATCGATTTTTCAGTGTTAGAAACCAGAATATTTACAGCCTCAATAGATTTGTATTTCATTGTTTCATTCATTGTTGAGCCTGTAACAAACGTGCTTCACAAAGCCGTTTGAGAAGAAAATACTAAGTGTTGTAAACATCAGCTGCGTCTGCTTATTGTTTGGTGTTTCTAGGAGTTCACCTGGAGTGAGGCTCGGTGACTGTGTGTTTACAGAAGGGCTGTAATCATCAAATCTTCTAGTGGAACCTTCCTGAAAAGGAAGAAGGGGAGACGTAGGATATTGATATCCGAACTTCCATAAACAAATCTCTTATCCCTTAAAATTTTACATTACTGCATTGATTTACTGCTTTAACTGTTCACTGATTGATTGGCTTATTTCCGCACATATTTTGTTAGTCAAGAAATCAGCGTTTGGACTGAGATATCTTAAATCTGGTAACTCGGATTTACGTTAAGCGGGTGCTTGTAAAACTTGTTTTAAAAAGGTTTCGAAAATTTAAAATACCTAGGAGTTCACTCAACCCCCCCCCCCCCTTCTGAACTCCTACAACAGCTTTTCGAGCCATATTGATCCTATCAACTTAGAACGAGAAGAAATCACTTACTCAAAGCTGCTTAAGAACGAAAGAACTATTGGCCGGAAATCGCAAAGATACGAATGCTGCAACTACTTCGCACTCCCTCAACAAGTCGATACAGGCCTTCAAAATGGTTCAATCGAAAGATCTTGAGGAGACGAGCTCAGCGCCACCAACCTTACTCCAAACGGCGATGTAAATCGACGATAATCGAAGGATTTGTGTTCGGATGAACAGTAAGGGTTCAAAGAACAGTATATGTATCGAAGCCTCACAGGAAGAAGATAAGAGATATCGGGTCTCAAAATCGTCTAAGTGTTGATCGACGTTTATTTTAATTTCCTCCAGTCAACGCTACGGTGAAAATCAACTTAGCTCAAATCTGAGCATTACCCCAAAATCTGATTCCTCCATGCTACACCAGATCTGACTATCACCAAACGATGTCGCACCGGAGTCCATCTCTCATAAAATATGATATCCGCTAAACGACGTCAAATCTAGTACTCGATAAACGGCGTCACATCAATACGTTCTACTAGCGCCTACACGAGTAACCCAAAACGACATCGTTTCGTCTCCCTCTCAAGACAACCCGCTCATACACATGTAAACCAGATCTGGACACCCAGATCTCACTCCAATCTGAAAACAATGAACCGGTCTACTCAAACAGTGAACCAAACCGATCCACACAGCGTCTCTAATCCACTCGCGCGGGATATTCTCCAAAATCTTAACTCCAGCTGCTCTTGATACACCACATCTGCCCAGCGCTTTCTCTCTCTCCCTTCACTCAATTATACAAAGCCGATTAATTTCTAAGTCAAATATGAAGCTCAACAACAGTTTACTCAACACGAGACACCTCTCGAGAATAAATCACCCACTCAGATTTAACTAATTCATAAATTACTAACTAACGATTTCCAGTCCTCGCATCGAGCTCTCAATAACGTATGATATATCTTGTCCAAAGAAAGTTTCCAAAATTTAGTTTATAACTTAGTAAATAATTGAAGTACCCCGGCACAAAAACCCCAGAACTGATCTATAGTGAAAACAGATCAGCACAGACCTCTAAGCTGACCCCCAGCTCGGGACGGCAAAGCCTCCTCTAAGATGAATCTAATAACCTCTAAGGACTTATACTAGACCAGTCCAGCACTTACTATAATAGCACATGTGGAACCCTAGTCCACCATTTCTTTCAAAACAAACTCAAAAGCTCACGGAAAAACGCACAACTTTTTCAAATTTTGGAATTCAATAGAAATCAACGTTCAAGGATAATTATGCGAGAAGGGAACAATTGAGCTCATGCGTATCTAAATAGATTAGGAATTTCAATGCGAGAAGTGGTGACATTTCGTGAGTTGATCACACGGGTTGGGAGAATAGTAATTGAAATAATGTAAACACTCAACACAAAGAAGCTCATGGGTTGTACCAGCTTAGGGGAAATAAGATCATAGTACAATTAGTAGCATAACAATCTATTGATACAAATAGGTAGAAATCAGTTTAGAACACTTCAAAAATGGAACAGTCTGATACAAATTTTTTTCACAAATAATGCGGCTTGTAACAGCACGAAAACGCTTTTCTTTAGATAAACACACATCCCTGATTTGTTCTAGCGTCGTCCAGCTCTCAAGACTCCTCGCCTACAACCATGAAAGCTAGTAAGCCTAGGGCCCAGCAGGTAAATCTAGTGATAGAAAATCAGCTGGACCAACTAGGAGTGAAGCAGCACGCGAGCGTGCTGGTTCAGAATAGAAAATCATATCAGGATAGAAAATTGGTCACGGGCATAAATACAGCTTTGAGTGAGCAACACAGGTTACGAGCGTAAAAATAGCTCGAAGAAGAAAACAACTTACAACTGGTTGGTCAACTCAGCATAGAGAAATTCAACACAACTTAGAATAATCGGGCTAAATTATGAAAGTCAGCCAAGGTCAACTCAAGTTAGGGTGAAAAGACTGGATTGAAAGCTTAGAGCTGTTCGGAAGGAAAAACCAGATCGTGAGCAGGCTGAACAAGAAATCCAGCTCGGAAGCGGGTTGAACAATGGAATCAGCTTGGGAGCGAGCTGAACAAGGGATCAGCTTTGGAGCGGGATGAACAATGGAATCAACTTGGAAGCGGTCTAAACAAGGAACCATCTTGGAAGAGATCTGAACAAGGAAACCAGCTTGGAAGCGATCTAAACAAGGAACCAGCTTGGAAGAGTTTGAACCGATTGGTTAAGCTTATCAGATCAGAGCAGCGTTCCAGTTAGACCAGCTTGCCTATCAGCTCAGGACCTCATCCTTAACTATCCAGCACGAGTACTGAAAACAGCTTGGAGAAGTGCGAACCGATTAGATAAGCTTATGATACCAGAACAGCACCCTAAGCAGACAAGCTCCGCCTGTCAGCTCAGAAACTCATTCCTAACCATTCATCACAACTTATTCTCTGAAGCTACATACGTACAACCGAGACATTTTAAAAAGAGAGGACAGCTCCAGCTGTCGCAGAAACTCCACTCTAAAACATTTGGGAACTTCAAAACCATTTTCGAAACCTCTGAAAGCGTACTGATTCTAACATCATTAGAAAACCTTTAAACATTACTCAAAACTCTGAAACAGATGCAAACAGAAAGCAACAACATGCAGATAAAGGTGAAAAATAATATGCTTTCATAGAAGCTGCAAGAAACAGAGTTTACTTGCCTCAAAGCTGAACGACAGGTTGCAGAGAGCAGCTCCGGCTTGAATCACCCACAATCACGATCGAAAAGCTTTTGAAAACTTTACAGAAACTCTTTGGTTGGTTTTGGGTTTAGAAGAGCACTCCACGCCCTTAAAGGAGCTCCAACAATGAAAACAATGTAGTAGGTTTAAAACTGTATGCAAGGCATGATTTGTTGGGCAACCAAATTTATTATCTTATCCCTTACACCAAAAACAATCATTCTGTTTAAAAATTTTTTTATATAAAACATTTTTAAAACTTGAATCATGAAAGTTGAATCACTGAATTGAAGCAGAATAAGGGTACTGAAATTATCAAATTAAATCCCCTTCCAATATTAAGATTAGTCATTGTGGATTTATGGAATTCTGGCCGTTACAGCACACGCTACGGAATCAGCACAACACTAACATATCAGCTTAGCGCTACTAGGTTAAATAGTACCATCTGATGAGCTTAGCACTATGCGAACAGTTTAGCTCGCACCCAAACTGCTCCAGTCAGATCAGGTTACACCTAATCTGATCCACTCCAAGCTGATTAATCCAATCTGATTTGTCCAGAGCCTCACACGCAAGCTCAATCACCATGCTGCTGAGGCATTCATCAAATTCTGCCATGGTTTCTCTAGGCTTCATATTTACGGTTTCAAACTTCTATATAGCCATAGCCTACTTTTTCTCCTTAGTCTGATCATTGCTTTCGCAAAGATGTGTCAGCCTTTTCCAGATTTTTTTTGCAGTCGTGCACATCCTGATCTTACTGTATATGTTCTTGTCCAATGTCTTATATAGTATGTCATTTTCAATAGTTACAAGATTTTCCTTCCACTTATCTTCAGCTATCCACTCATATTTTGGCTTTCAACCATGTGAGGAGCATTATCTGATATAACAATAGTTGTGTTCACTTTCAGGATCTTCATCGGCCTGTCTGTGATGACAAACACGTCATCATCATGAGCTACCAGATATGCCTGCATATGAATTTTTCAGTCGTCATAGTATTCTTTGAAAACATTTGATATGTGGTGTTTTTTAAAATATTTTTTCAAGAACTGAGTTTACCCTACTCAGATATCACTTGATAGGATCAAAAAAGACTTTGAATAAGATACAAAGTATCCTAAAACGACAGTCAGGTAACACATGATCTGAAATCCTAGTATCTCTTCTAATGACAATATAGACAACTATAGGTTTACAAATAGTTGAAGGCTTAATAAAAATATCAAGAGAATATAAGCCTAACACTTTCAGCTCTAAGCTGAAATGAATAAATAAGATCTTATATCAAATAACAAAGAAAAATTGATCTTCTGAAGGTTTTGAGATCTTTGAAAGTTGAGAGCATTGGAGAGTTTATTAATATAGGCTCAATCACTTCGTTTCTTTCTTCAATTCAAACCATCATCCTTATATAGTCTCCAAATTCAAATGGTAATAAATATTACCAGGAGACTAAGCCAACGAACCCTCGTATGATTGCCTCCAAGTAATTAATGCACATTTAATTCATGAATTATTCTATGTGCTGCTTCATTAAATGCACCTTTTTTTTTTCTCAAAATAGGCAATCTTTGTGCTTTAGAAACTCTAATATATTCTGGTTGTTACCCTGACGTGTTCAACGACAACAAAATCTCAGGTAAATACCTCAAACTCAGATCTAATCTGACTATCAAACGAAGCTTCATTTTGATCTGATCGATTCTGAACTAAACTAACATCCTAAGATGATCTGATCTGCACTTCTAACTATTGTCTTGATTAATCTGCTCTGAAATTATATAATTTTCTAAAGATGAGTTTTGCTTGCACAACTTAGCTCTGATATGATCTGACTAAGAAACGATGTTATGTTCGGCATGTTATGATCTTCCAATCTCTGAGCTGATTTTTTATTGCCAAAGCATAGAATTTTATACTAACAACGTTTAATGAAGTGTGCACAAAAATAAGTAGCTAATCGGAGTAAATCAGCCAGCATACAGATCATATCATCTCCAGTCAGCTCAACACAAAATTCTGGGTCACCATAGCTCTCTGCTGGGTCAGCACAGCACCCTAATGGGTCAGCATAGCAATATTCTCAGCATAGCTCCCTACTAGGTCAGCACAAGAATCTGGTTAGTGCACCAGCTAGGTCAAATATATTGGTCAAATAAGCTCAGTCAACCATCTCAGTCAAACCAGATCAGACACAAAACCAAAATTGTCATAATTGTACAAAAGTGTCTCGAAGCCTTTACAACGACTATTTCTTTGTGTATAACATTTCATATCTGAAATCTATAAATACAACACTTGGGAGATTAAAAAAGGGGACAATAGAAGAAAGAACAGAAAAGAGGAGAAAAAAAGAGAGAATCCTACATGAAGAAATCAGCTTATTGGGAGCACTTCCCAGTGTGTGATGATATTTGAAAGTATACCCCCAAATTGATTGTTTTGCTCACGCACATCCAATCACTCACAAAAAATGAGAGATGAGCTCAAGGGCTTAGTTGAGTAAGTTTTTGTAAAACGGCACAATGTGTATTTTGTACAAATTGAGAGTCCTAGGAGTCTTAGTTTGAGCAGTGAATGTAAGTTCCAACTGAGGTGGGTTTTGTACAAAGTGTTGTGCTAACCAAACTCTTCTAATGGGTTCTTACTTCAATGGAAGAAGGAGAGATGTAGAAGGTGCCTTCGAACTTCCATAAAAAAATTGTGCGTTTACCTTATTGCATTCGTTCATGATCTTCATATGCTTTGTTTAAACATTTTAGGTTTACGATAAAATACTTCAACCAAACTGTTTGCAGCTTCCCTTGAATTTCCTTCAAATTCTTTACAAGTTTTATATATTGTTTTAGAGGATTATATAAAGTATTTTTCCGCTTGGTTTGAAAACAAATTTGATATAAACTCCCTCTCATGTTTTCAAGAAACGGGGTTATTACAACTCCATGACTTAAAAAGTTTTTATAATATGTTATTCAACCCCCTACCCCAACATATATTGGATCCCAATGCGGGATTACAAACTGTGTTGAGTTAAGTGTGCAAGGGTGAGAGCAGTACTGAGATGAGTGATCTCCTGGGAAGCTCTCGTACGTCATGATGCTGATGTAGTGCCGCTTGATCTGGTTGGCTAGGTGGGCTGTAAAAGTGTGACGCCAGATCTTAACGGATAAATACTATCTTAGCTTGGGATAGGGTCGACTATCGGGAAAGGGTAATACTAATTTCTAAGGAAAATGAGACATCACCAGCAGTTAGACATGAACCTTCCCGGACTCATGGGCCTAACAGTCCAGCCATAACGCACACAATAGGTGCACTCTGCACTGCCACATTATAAGGAAATAAAGTTGCATCTTGGCTAACAACTATAGATTTTGGCTTAGTGGTAAGCACTTGATCCTAACAAGTGGTATCAGAGTGGTTTTCTGAGTGCTTGAACAGTTGTTTTATTAAATTTATTAAATATGTCTATCTCTCACAACAAGATTTCTATGTTTTCGAAGGAGGAGTATGATGATTCAAAGATCAGAATGCAAGCTCAATGGAAGGTCAAGATGACGACATGTTGTTCTTCATAACAGATGGTCCGATCAAGATTATGAAACCAAATACAGCTATATCCATCACCGACGGTGTTGCACAGTGGGTTGATAAGCCCATTAGAGTGGACTTCAGAAGACAAGAAGAAATCCAATCTGGGAAACGTGGCAAAGGACATGCTTTATAATGTGAGACCTGGATTTGTTATTGAGATTAATCGTTGGAATTAATTGGTTGATTATGAGATTTTGTGGTTTAGATCTCTGTTTTGAGTTGAATTTTCGGGTTCCATTTCGTGCGTTGAACAATTCTGGATGCTTTTGTGTTTTTGAGTTTTTGAGGCGAAAGCTGGTCGGTGGCGAAAACAGTCGTAGCTTGTTTTGGTAGCGCAGGGCATGAAACGCCGTCGTTTGAGATGTTGCGACTGGTTGTGCACTGTAGCTGCGACTGGTTTTATGCGAGGAGTTGTTGCGTCTGGATGAGCAGTCGAGAGCTATGGTCAACGCGGGTCAGCGCTCCTGTGCTTGCGACTGGTTGTGTTGGTACGTTGCGACTGGTACCAGACGAGGGAAGCTTTGTGCGTTGCTTTGTGTTTTGCATCTGGATGACCAGCAGCTGGTATCAAGGCACCGACGGTGTTGCACAGTGGGTTGATAAGCCCATTAGAGTGGACTTCAGAAGACAAAAAGAAATCCAATCTGGGAAACGTGGCAAAGGACATACTTTATAAGACACTGGACAAAAACATGATCAATAAGTTAAGACCTATGCCACTACGAAAGAGATATTAGAGAAGTTAATCCAAATCTGTGAGAGCAATGAGCAGACCAAAGAGAACAAACTTACAGTAGTCCAGCAGAAGTATGAGTCCATGAAGAGGAAGCCTGGAGAAACTATGTATGAGTTTGAAGAGAGATTCGACTCAGTGTTGATTGAGCTAATAATTCTTGGGAAGGAATACAACAATAGGGAACTTGCCCTGAAAGTTGTGAGAGCGATTCCCAATGAGTGAGATGTGAAGACAATGGCAATGAAAGAGTCCAAGGACCTCAACAAGCTAGAACTCCACGATCTATTCACAAATCTGAAGGCATATGAGTTTGAGCTGGAAACCAGAGCTGAATCTGAGCAATCTACCTCACAGCCTATGAAAGCTCTTCCAGCAGTAATTCCAGAACAGAGATCACCAAGCAAATCAGCTGAAGAGCTCAGCAACGACAAAAATGTCTCTATTCATAAAGAAGTCTGGGAAATTTATGCAGAAAAATATTTCTATACTCGGCACTTTTTATTCTATTAAAAAGGATTCATCTCTCTCTTCTGAATTTAAATGTTATAACCGTGGCAGATCTGGTCACTATGCTGTGATTGCGAGAGACCTAAGTAAGAAGCAAAGAGACAGCCAGATCGCAAAAAAGACAACAAGGACAAGAATTTCTATAGAAAGAAGAGGAGCGATAAAATGCTGGTCGCTGAAGAGAATAAAACTCATGGGCTGAAAAAGATTCGGAGTAGTTCAACTCAGGGATCCTCATCTAGCGACAAAGAATAAGAAGTACAGTGTCTAGTGGTAGATGACACTGAATAGGTATTTGATTTCTTCAACCTTGATTTTACACGAGAAGACCTTGTCCACGCACTAAATGACATGGTCGAAGAGTACAAGAAGCTTTCTCTATCATTCAAGGAAGTTAAAGCTGAAAAGGAGAGTCGTGCTACGAAACCTAAGCCGTAAGCTCAAATTATTTGCAGACTACTCTAAGTAAACTGAAAACTAAGAATGAAGATATGAGAAACAGGTATTAGGAGATGCTAAATGAAAATCAGCGCTTAGCTGAAATAATAAAATCTTGGACCAAGTAGTCTGCATCTTTACAGAAATTCCAAGTTGCACTATGAGAGCTATGAAAACAATGCGGCTGAGGCAAGTATTCATCCACAACTAGATAATACAAAACTTCAAACCATAAATTTTGTGAAATCCATCATGGAACAATTTGTTGAGATAAGATTTGATGAGTCACAAATTACAACAAAACCTCGTAAGTAGGAAAATAATGTTGCATAGGATATGTTTCTCTTGAAAAGCCACAGGATAGCTGGCTTATGAAAAGAATGTAATAGACTAGGGGAAATCCCAAATCTAGTGGAATAAAGCCAAGACAGATCTCTAATGATTTTTGTGAAGGACAGACAGTACAGTCCTAAGTATTATAAGCCCAGATCTCAAGGCAAAAATGCTGCACATCAGACGAATATCATATCACAGTGCAGACACAGATCACACAAATATTTGGACACACACACTTGTAGAACTATTAGAATTATTCAAGTGTATATCCCGAAAGGTCTAATCAAACCTGGACCCAAGTAAAACGAAATGGTACCAAATTTTGTTTCTTTTGATTGCAGTTACAATAGATATAGGACTGAAGCAATCAACGTGGTACCTGGACAATTGATGTACGAGGCATATGGCAGGTGACCTAAAGCTGTTATCAGATTTGAAGTCATTTAGCGGACAAAAGATCACTTCTGGTGACAACTCAAATGGAAACATTGTGGGTACTGGTAAGCTTATCCATGGTAACTTTACTATCAACGATGTTCTTTTAGTTGAAAATTAGTACTATAACTTAATCAGTATCAGTCAGATGTGTGACAGTAATTATTATGTAAAGTTTCAAAAGCACACATGCATAGTTCAGAATCCAAAAGTTCTGCCCGTGTTAGTAGGATATAGATCTGGGAACACCTACAAAATTGAATTTGTTAAGAGTAAATTTTAAGTTTTGGTGATAACAAATACAAGAACCCGAACTCTAACAGACTACAACATATCGATGAAGAACTGTACAGAACAGATCAGAGCATGTAGATCAGCTCAAAGCGAGTCAAACAGCTTAGAGAAAGAATTCAGCTCAGGAGAAGCATATCAGCTCAGCGCATGTATATCAGCTCAGAAAGTCGCAGATCAGCTCATAGCATGTCTAATAGTTTACAATGATGCGTTTCAGCTCAGAGAAAGCAGAACAGTTTTCATCGTCGAATTTAAGCTCAGAGCTTGTCGATCAGCTTAGAGCATCGTATTTCAGCTCGGGACAAGAATATCAGTTTACAGTGTCGCAGTTCAGTTTACACCAAACCGAATAGATTAGAGTGACATGGAAAGATTGGAGCTTCAAAATCTGAATAGTGCTTTAGTCAAGGAATCAGCTTAGAGAAGATTGATCGGAGATTCATACAGAGAACAACTTATAGTAGATTATGGGATTGAACATCATAGAGCAAAGACAGCACAGAGAACAGCTTAGAGTTAAGACAGTGCAGAGAATAGCTCAGAGTTCAAGAACAGCTTTCAGATTAGAACATATAAGCTTTCAGGTCAGAGCGTGAAGAGTTCATTATTAGGTCAGTATTTATATAATCGGTTTACAAAATAGCTCACTTTATATTGATTTTAAGATCAGATCTGGAAAAAGGTTCAGTTCAGCAGAGAACAATCACACTGTTTTTGGAGTAGACCAAAAGAGCTGTTTACAGATTTTCACGTAACAGCTCAGAGCTCACAAGATTTCAGATCACGTCTATAGAGAAAAGCTCAGAGCGTACAAAATTCAGTTTAGACGTGAAGATATCAATTAAAATCAGTTGATAAAGTGCTAAATCACTGGCTAAGTTACCGGACGCTATTTCTTGACTTAACTGTGAGGATTGAGAATTCGAAATCAAGATTAACCGGATTGGTATAGGATTAGTCATGAGATTTTGTACTTTCGAATTTTCAGATTTCAGACTTTACATTTTGGTGAAGTCTGGTTGATGATTTTTGGATTCCTCCTTGAGATGTTGTGCTTCGAGTTGTAAGCTTCTTTCGAGTGAAATCTATTTGAGAAATGGAGTTTAATTGGTCAAATGGTGAATGAAATCTGATTCCCCGGTGTTTGCGTGTTTTGTCGCTATTAGGTAGGAACGATGTCGTTTTAGCGAGATCTGATCGCAGAGGTTATCGGGTGAGGTCTAATGGTTGATTGTGGCGCGCAGATGAAATGCTGCCATTGCGGGTGAGATCTGAGCGTTTGTGTGAATTCCCACGAACACATGACGAAACGCTGTCGTTTTGGTGAGATCTGGTGATCGAGGCTAGCGCTCGGTGTTAAGCGCTGTTGTTTTGGTGTATTCGGATGTCTCGTAGCACGAGGGATCTGTTGGTTTAGCGAGCGCAAGCGAGGATTCATGAGAAGAGGGCACGTGGCAGTCGACCGATGAGTTGACCGCTGGTGAGAGATCTGTTGAATTGAAAGGAGCGTTAGCGTTGTATCAGACTTGTGCAGTGCGACGTCGTTCCATTAAGTTTCTGCATCGTCGTTTTGAATTGTGAACGCTCAGAGTGTTTTGAATTGCAAGAACGAAGAAATCTGATTAGGTAACGCTGGTGCATTTCAGACTTCACGCGTGCGGCGTCGTTTAGTTAGCGCGCAGGCATTTAACGTAAGCGCTGGAATCTATTGTGTTAAGCGATGCATCGAGAAGTCTGTTTTATCGCCTGGAAGAGAAGCAGGAATATGTTTTCATCAATGATTGGATTGTGCAGTAGCGGTTAAATTGGGGAATTAAATATAAGTGTTGGACAACACTTAGAATATTTGAGACACCGATGTTTCTCGGTTTTTCTCCCGACATTCTTGAAACCCTCGTTTTAGCTACTGTTCATTCGAACATTCTTCCCTAGATTTCTGCCGATTCCAGCATTTGTTTTCGACTGTTTAGGTGGCGCTGAACTCCCTGAGACGTGCTCTTTTGATTGTTACCAGCTAGAAAGCTTGAGACAAAGATTTGAGGGATCCCGTAAGATCTGCGTGCTCATGGAATTTCCTCTACCGTTGAGCAGAATCTATCTTCAGCTCTTTTGAACTTTTGGGTGGGAATCCCTTGCTATTTGAGCCTTGAATTCGTTGTTAATACCTGCGTGAGTGTATGGAACGAGTATGGAGTTCTGGCCGTAGGTGTTAAAATGTATAAGTCCAGATTTGTGTCGTATGTTAGTTGATTTTCGAGGCTCTGTCACAGATTTGAGATTTTTAGTAGCCTTCCGCCGTGAATTCCGAGGTCAGGAGGAAGCTGATTTCCTCGTGTTGATGATCGCCGTGCTTTTGAGGGATCTGTTCGCTTTAACCGTGAACTTGCAGCGTCTGGTGAAATCTGTGAGGTAGTTTTAAGCTGCTGAAGGTACGAATTTGAGCAATTCTGGACAGCTTTGATGCATGAGCATGTGTATATTTCAGGCTGAGAAATCTTGTTGATTTTGATGGCTATATTTGCGTGAGCAGAATGTGTTTTATTGATTGGTTTATGTTCTGTTTCACGTACTGTGACTTGTATGCATTGAGCATTGATTTCTGAATGGCATACATGCATACATCTTGAGCCTGATGTTACAGATTGAATGATGACCTGATTGAGAGCCATGTGACTGGCCGACAGATGTGTCGTGCCCGAAAATTCCAACGCTATCATCGGAGTGGTGACTACCGGATTCGAGCGTCTACCACCGAGCTGTGATGGGCTGACGGGCCCCGATGATCACGGACCGATGATTTCCATCGGTCGATTGGTTGTGCTTGGTATAGAGGCTGCTTAAGATGATTTTCCAGTCGATATGATGGTCTAGCTATCCGATCCTTGATAGCCCTCATGCATTTCATAGCATTGATTTATAGCATGTTGCATGATTAGCTGTTTTGATGGCTCTTCGTACTGAGGCTTGACCTCGTATTTCTTTTCCTGCTTTTGTGTAGTTGTTTGGGTCTGCGTTGCCCATTTGCAGGATCTTCAGGTAACCAGGATGGACCGAGTGGAGCGCCAGCTGGTCGATCCCCTTGTCCTTGAGTCCCAGTTAATTTTATTATGTATTGAACCGGGGGATGCCCCGTGTTTTTATGTATTGGGGATCTATTTCTGATTTGAGTTGTTGATGTTACCTGTAATGTATGAGTTTGAGTTAACTCATATTTTGAGTATTGATATTTTGAATGTATGTTTTATGTTCAGGCCCATTTTATTTCGAAAAATTTTGAAGCCCGATTTTACTCTTCCGTGATTATGTGCTTTATTGTGAGTAATTAGCACGGGGCCTGACATTTTTGGTATCAGAGCTTAAACTGGGATAAGCTCGTTTTCCTTTGATCACACTCGAGTCTAGGCACAGAGTTTGAATTTGATTTTGATTGACTCTGTGGCTTACATGATTCATTTATCTGTCTTTGTGATATATCTGCTGTGAGATCTTACCATGATATTGTGTAGATGCCACCGAGGAGAGGTAGAGGTAGGACTGTTAGACGTTCCGCTGAGGGGTCTAGGGCCTCGGTTAGTGAAGAGGGTGTTCAGCAGGTTGAGGATGTGACGAGACATATAGGTGGGATGGAGTTAGTTCTAGCAATATTTCGGCCGACGACTGGACGTGTTTTTCAGCCTGCACTTGACATGTCGCACTCGTTTCAGTCTCCTCAAGGATCATAGCAATCGAATTGCCAG
>KV008327.1:3543-35064 GCA_001598015.1 Dorcoceras hygrometricum
GATACTTCACCCCAAAACGTCATCGTTTCGTAAACCTATAGCGTGCTCCTGCTGAATCCACGTCAGCGCTGCTGTCGCCAGCTCTCGCACAACGCTACGCTAATATCACCAACTGCTGACAGCCCTTGCCAATCATCAAAACGACAACGTATCAATCCCCCGCGATACAAAACGCGCTAAGCTGCCAACAGCAAAGTTTACGTCAGCAGCTTCGATGACCACACATAGCATGACGTCATCAAAGCCGTCACCAGCAGATACTTCTAAACCCAAAATTTCGAAAATCTCCAGAGTTACTCTTAGGAGGAAAATCGACCCGAAACCACAATTCAAACATGCAAACAGAGAGTTGAATTCCCAAAAATCATCAAAATTCGATAACTTCAACAATAAATCCTTAATCAACATTTCAGGTCTCACAGCCATAGTGCTAGAAACTGATATCAGGAGTTTGATCAAACGAATTGGACCAAAATGTTTAAAGTGTTGTCATAATTTCAGAAGAGCGCAAATGTGATTTTAATCACAGCTCCAGAGAATGTTTAAAGAAAATGTTTTCAGAATTTGATTATGTTTTATGCTTTCAGTTTCTATCATATTTCTCAGTTATATAGTGCGCTTGTTTATTCCAAAGCGTATCCAGAATTCATTTATGTATTCAGCTTTCAGATTCTAGTTTCAGTAACAGTTTCATGATCTTGCTATTCCAGATTTTACCTGCTGAGCCTTCGGCTCACTAGTTTTTATTGAGTGCAGGTAATGAGCAGTAGGGAGCTGGATGGAGAGTGGCTGGTTGGACAGTGTAGTTTATCGTGGACATCTTCCGTTGTTTCTTTCAGACTTTTGATTTTGATGTACAGAACTTAGCTATAATTTCGTATGTTAGCAGATTTCTAGTTCCTCATTTTTGTAGAAATCTGTATGAACTTTTGGAGTAAAATATATGCAAGTTCACTGGTATTTCTTTCAATTCGAACCCCAAATTTCTAAATTTCTTTTGAGAAAAGTCCGGTCGTTACAAGTTTGGATGGATGCTTTTTATTCCACTAGAAACTAGGTCTGTGGGGGATCTGCATCAATTTGAGTAGATTCATATTGTGCGTTAGATTGATTCACATTTGCTGAGCCATATCCAAAGTCAACAACTGGATTGGCTTGAGGTTCCTCTGCTGAATCAACTTGTGCATCACTTGCTGGATTAGCTTGTGCATCGCCTGCTGGATCAGCATGCACATCCTCTGCTGGTTTCCTAACTTGTATCTCATCATCACTAGATTCAAAAAGGTTAGTATCATCCAATCTATTTCTCAAATCATGAATATTTGCAGTTTGAGAATTGAAACTAGATTCATCAAATACAACATGTATAGACTCCTCTAATTCCAGCGTTCTGTTGTTAAAAACACGATAAGCTCTACTAAGAGCTGAGTGTCCAAGAAATATTCCAAATATCAGCATGCACATCAAAAGAAGATAAATGTATGTTACCATTATTATGAATGTCAAGTTGTTCGCCATTCCAGATCTCATAAGGCGTCTTTCCTATGTTCTTGTTAATCATTGATCTTTTCTAGGTAGAGCATGCAGTGTTCACAGCTTCTGCCCAAACTTTTTGAGAAGTCCCGGAATCAACAAGCATATTTCTAGCAGGCTATTTTAAAGTACGATTCTTTCTCTCAGCTAATCCGTTCTGGTGAGGTGATCTGGCCGCATATAACTCATGTCAGATTCCATGATTTCCAAGATAAGAGCGTAATTTTTTATTTGAAATTCAGAACCTCGATCACTCCTGATTCGATTTATAGAAGAAAATTTCTTGGTTTGAATACATTTTGAAATTTTTATCAATGGGTCAGCGGTCTGATATTTTATTTTCAAAATATTATCCAACTGATCCTGGAGTAACCATCAATTATGACTAAGGTGTACATCGTCCCCTTTAAGCTCTTTACTGGTATAGGACCAAAAAAGTCCATGTGCAACAATTATAAGCTTTGGTAAATTACAGTTTTTGATCTTTAAAGTAGATTTGACTTGCTTTCTGAGCTGACAAGATGGATAAATTTTGTCTTTTGTAAATTCCATTTTCGACAGACCTGTGACCGAATCATGCTTACTCAGGCTGGCTATGGTTTTAAAATTAATGCCATTCATGTGTTTATGCAGTAACCAAGATTTAGAACTATTAGCAATTAAACATGTAGGTTCAGCAACCAGCTATCTGACCAGTTCACATTGTATGTGTTTCCAGATTTGTGTCCAGTAAGAACAGTCAAACCGTCCGGGCTCTTAAATGTGCATGTGTGCTTGTGAGAATTGTCGACATAATCATTATCACATAACTGACCAACCAATAACACGTATTTGATTATAATGTTATCATGGACAGTCTTAGTCTTCCCATAGTTTCACCTTTTGAGTTATCACCAAATGTGATCTTTGGTTTGCTGGGTTGTTTGATATCTGTCAACAGATTGGAATCACCTGTCATGTGTCTTGAACAGCCGCTATCAAGATACCATGTTGATCTTATTAACAACCTCTCATCATCATTTGGGCCACCTCCTGTTGGTGTACTCCTGGACAAGAGCTGCAAGCTCGATCACGATGCTACTGAACTGTTCATCAAATTTGGCCATCGTCTCTCCAGAATTCATATTTATTGAATAAAACTTCTGGGTTGCAACTGCCAACTTTTTTTCCTTGGTTTGCTCCTTCCTTTCACAGAGTAGTTGTCAAATTTTCCCAGATGTCCATAGCCATTGCACACATCTTGATTTTACTGAACATGTTCTTGTCCAGTATTTTGTAGACGATGTCCTTAGAAACATTATCAAGATTTGCCATCCTTTTATATTCTTCTGTCCACTCGTATCTAGGCTTATCTACCATGTGAGGAACCACATCTGATATAGCTATAGCTGTGTTCGCTTTCATGATCATCATCGGCCCGTCAGTGATGACAAACCACATCTCATCAACTTGAGTTGCCAGATGTGCTGCATACGAATTTTTCAGTCGTCATAGTCTTCTTTAGAGAACATGAGAATCTTATGGAAAATGTGATAGATAATATGAATTGAGTTTTAATAGATTTTGTTCAAGAACTTCCCATCTCTGTTACCAATTGATGGGATCGATTAGAATCAGCATAGATTTAGAGGGGGTGAATAAAATTTCTTTAAAATTTTGTGCTTTAAAATAATTTTTGCAAATCAGCCGAGTTAGCAGTTAATAGCAGAACCCAGTCTTAATTGTTTTCTTGAGCAATAAATAAATTATCCAAAATGAGCTCAATCAAACAGTGAATAAAAATATGAAAATGTGTGTAAACTTAAATCATGAGAGAAAAGTGATTTGTTTCTGGCAGTTCTAAGTAGCGGTTCTAAGTATCCCATTCTTTCGATCTGGTAAGTTTTCCATTAGAAAACTTTGAATAAGATACAAAATATCGTAAACCACTCAGTCAGACACACCCGATCTGAACTCATAGTATCACTACTAATAACAGCACATACGTTGTTATTTGCAAATTATATGAACAGATTTGAATGAATTAACAATAAGAACGTCTTAATTCTCTTTTCAGATCTAAGCTAAAATGAGTACAACAACAAGAATAACAAGTATGTGATCTTATGAGTTTTTAGAAAGATTTCAAATTGCGTTTGTTCTTTTTGAAAGCATCAATCTCTAATCTTCAAACCTCCTCCTTGTATAGTCTTCGGATTCAAACGGTAATAAATGTTACCAATAGACCCGGCCGATGAATATTCGTATTTTTGCTTTCAGGTAATAAATGTGCATTAAATTCTTGTACTTGCTTCCTACTGCACCATTAAATGCACTTTATTTTAGCTCAAAAGTAGCAATCCTCGTACAATACCAACTTTGATACATTCTGATTGTATCCATAAAGTTGTTCAACGATTAAAACAAATCTTATTAAATCCAATAACTCGAACTCTGTTCTAATCTGAAAACCGAATGAACTCCAATATGATATGTTCTGTTCCATTCTGTGCTAAACATCCAAGCTGATCTGATCTACAATTCTCATTAGATCTGAACTGAAGTTCTATGGTCTTGACATGCTTTAAACTGATCTAAGCTCTTGTCCAGAATTGAGTTATCCTTACCCAGCTAAACTCCGATATGATATGATTAAAGCATGTTGTTAGGTTTGACCTGATATGATATTTTTATCTCTGAGCTGATTTTGTTATCACCTAACCTAGTATACTTAACAAACACTTAGAATTCGATATTAAAAATATTGCACCAAGTTATAGCGTTCAAATAATTTCAAATTTTGTGTACTATAAAATTTGTAGTGCTACTATTTTAACATTGATAGTCGTTGTATCTTGGAAAACGAATTGTTATCAACTGCACTAGGGCGGGATGATATCGTTTTAACGAAAAAGTGTCAAACTCTTGCCTCAACTATTTTTTCTAGCTATTTTGTTCACCCAGTAAGTGCCTATGTTCCCAAATCTTATTATTATACCCAATAAAATTTTGATCTTGTTTTAAGTTGACACAATTTTATGCATAATAAATTTCACCTATTGAGTTTTGGTCATTTCCCGATCAACATGATATCACAACCCCTATTGTTGATAGCGTATTTTCTATTATGAATATTACTAAGCATAGTTTTTCTTAATAGAATGAAGATAAATATTTTAATGACAGTTTAGTGTTACATTTCAAATACTATATTTACTAGCTTTTCCAGCGAAATTGTTATAAACTATTCAGAAAATGTCAAGTTGTAGGGGTTAATTGAAAGAAATATTTGACATTTAAAAAAATTATACTATATTTTTATGATCGAAAATAGAGATTAGATGAGATGAATAAATTCTCTTAAATATTTGAAAATATTCCAAATTACTGGACGCTATTTCTGTACCTAACGATAATGTTGGAGAATTTGAGTTTTGGTGAAGACAAAAAGAGATTAATAAATCATCTCAGAGAATAATCGGCCAGATCAGGACGGAGCTTACTGCGTTGATTATTCAGACCAGATCGAAGCTAAGCTGGTTAAGGACAAACCAACTCAGAGACTTTAGATCAGAACTGAGCTGGTTAAGGACAAACCAGCTCAGGCTAAGCTATTTAAGGACAAACCATCTCAGAGACTTTAGATCAGAGCTAAGCTGGTTAAGATCAAACCAGCTCAAAGATTGTAGCTAAGCTGGTTAAGGAACAAACCAGTTCAGAGACTTCAGCTCAGCTGGTTAAGGACAAACCATCTCAGAAGAACAGAACAAGAATCAAATCAGATTAGAAGTGCAGAGAAAATCTGTAAAAAACAGTTAGAGCGGAATTTGTATCAGATCAGCTGAGAGACCAGAACGGAGCGAGAAGTGTATTATCAGATCAGTTGAGAGACCAGCTCGGAGCAGAATTAGTCCAATATACCACGATCTGATCAGAGTTTCAAATGAACTAAGATTACAATCTGGAACAGTACAAAACAAAGAGATGAGAAGATTAGCTTAGAGCAGATCAGCTTAGAGCAGAGTATAGCAGTTCAGCACAACGATCAGACCGGAGCCAAGCTGAGTAAAAAAAAACTCAGATAATGGATTTCAGATTATTTTTAGGTATCGTACAACTTGATTTGATGTGTTGATTTCTCATAATATCTTTGTAGTCGTTGGGACTATCTTTAGCAAATTTCAGATATACAAAAATCTGTTTTCAACTGATTATGGTGGAGTGTATATTAAAAGAGAAAAGCATTTAATGAAGATGTACGTGAATAGTACAAGCATTAAAAACTCCACAGACATATCCCTTGGATCTATACGACGTGTCTACAGGTAACATTTATTACTGTTGATCCAAAGAGTATGAACGGGAGAAGCCAATCAGTTCTGAAGGGTAACGCGAATGCGATTGTAAATGCGAACAATATACAAGCAAGAACTGAAAACAGAGTTCACATTTTTCTCAAACCATCTTACAAAAAGTGACACACACGTAGCTTGTTGCTATCAATTTTCTGTGTTACACAAACTATCATAACCTCACTCTGTGGTATTAAGATTTCATTGTTGTAACGCCCCAAAAATCCATAGGACCACATTTGTGCATTTTACTAATCTTTTGGGCCATTTGGCAATTTTAAATGTTATGCGTCTGCTGAATTGTTGAAATCAGCAGGTAAGATGCGCTGCGGCTGGTTCCAGCAGATGACTCCAAGGAGCGATGCACGAGCTGAATTTTAAATTGATTGGAAAATGTTTTAAGGAGGTGAAATGCTTTCTTTAAGAGAAGGTTTGGTGTTTTACAAATTAAAATGATATGAAGGGAATTTTACTAAATTTTAGAAGTGTCTCATGCTTGATTTCTCAAGTAGCTTGCCACTAATCCCTTTCATATAAAAACCTGTTTTCAAAGTAAGATTTTCATCATTTGCAAAGAAAAGTTTTAAAGTGTTCTTCAAGGAGATTTCAGAAGAGTTCGTGCGTTGCTCAAAGGGAGGATTTTTGCGGGAATTAGCTCTTGTCGAAAAGCTTTGTTTAAAGGCAAGTAAAAGCTGATCCTTTGCTACACCATTTGAAGCATATATTGTGTTTTTATGGATCTGCTTGCCTGTATGATATTGATATATTTAAAGTTCATGTTTGAAATGATTTAGACATAATAAGGAAAGAAAGATGGGTTCGAAAATGATGTTTTGATGTTATGATTCTTCCGGTATGATTTCCAGAAAGTTTATGAAGTTTTATATGTACTGAGGATTCGAATTTATTTCCAGAAATGTTATGAAAGTTCTTCTTGCAGTAGCTGTAATATTAGAATTTGATAACTGTGTAATTGGTAGTTGCTGGTTGAATCATGGGTATGGTTTGATAGGCAACAGCTGATAACATCGTTGTTGTTTTGATATTACAAATGTTGAGTTATGTATCCAGCAGCTGTATCTACTTGTTAAGATTCAGCAGCTGTATGGTTATAGCGTCTACGAATGTTCTTCCTGTAGTTGTGATGTCGAAATTTGATGATTTTGTAATCAGTAGTTGTTAGTTGAATCAGTATAAAGTCTGGTTTAATAGGCGACGGCTGGTAGCGAAATCATTGTTTAGATATTGCAAGCGTCTTCGTAAATTTCAGCAGATGCACTGTTCATCAGCAGATGCATCCTTCCTTGTTAATATCAGCAGTTGTTTTCCTTTGATTAGGAATCAGCAGCTACATTGTGATTTTAAATTCAGCAGCTGTATTTCCTTTGTTAGAATTCAGCAGTTGCGTAGTTTTCCTAAATTCCAGCAGATGCACTGTTCATCAGCAGATGCATTCCATAGTGATAATTCAGCAGTTGCTTTATTTGTTTTAGGTACTGTTCATTTCAGCTAGTATTAGTCTTGCGACTGGTACTATTCATTTGTATACACGTGTTAGCGTTTTTCTTACAGCTGATCGATTAGCGTGTTCCTTGCGACTGATCGATGCGCTAACGACGTCGTTCTTTTAAGTTGTAGAAAGATCAGCAGGTAGCTTTGTTATTCCATCTGCTGATCACTCCAACGACATCGTTTCACTTTATATTTATTTAAAAGACCTCGCGACTGGTTTTTATTTGTTGCGACTGGTGCTGTTCATTCAGCAGGTATTAGTCTTGCGACTGGTACTATTCCTTGCGACTGGTTTTCTTTCAACCAGTTCCATTTAACGATATGTTTCCAAAGTCGAATTCGATACTCAGTAAAGTTTTAAAATGGGAAGCAAATGTTTAAAATGATGGAACCCGATGATTTACAGGAATGTTTAAAGAAAGTATTGTTAAGGAGCAAAAGATGTTTTAGATTATGGCATAGATAGTTACGGTCACCAAGGAGAAGGGTGAGCAGTTGTCTAGATGTCGACTGCCCTTTCATATGAGCTATATGCTAAAACTGATATCGGGAGTCATTTTGATCAAAGTGCAAATTGGACCACATAGAACTTATATGCCATGATCAACTGAAAAATGAAATTGAAAGAAATGAGAAGCTGGGTTATCATCCCCTGTTTCTGCCATTGAATGTTTACTGAAATGTTTACGAAAATGACATTGTATATTGAAGTTCATTAACATATGCATTGCACAGATGTATGCCTGCGTTTTATGAAATTGTTACTACTCAGGTTTTACTTGCTGAGCCTTTAGGCTCACTAGCTTTTAAAATGGTGTAGGTACGACAACTGGTGGAGGAACAGCAGGTGAAACTTGAAATCAGCAGATGGGTGGCGTTGTGTTTATCCAAGGCCTACGTTTTCCGTGTCTAAGTTGTATCGTTTTGAATAGATTGTACTGTATTAGATCAGTAGCAACGGTTGTATATTTACTTAGAATAACAGCTGTTGTAATCAAAATTGCAAATTATCAATACAAACTGTTTTTCCGCAAATGTTTTTAGCAGTTGGCGCGCAACTTATGTACCTGCTGATCCTTGAGCTCGTCGTTTGTTTTGTTTCTTTCAAGTTATAGGAAATACAGCCTATAGCGAATTATCATTTAGCCCTTATTTTATTCGAAATTTTTTTATATACCCAATTCTCGTGGCCCCGTTGGGTTCGGGCGTCACAATTGTATATCATAGACAGAGTGTGAGAAAGCTTGTAAAGCTAAAACAACTTAGAGTTGACTGTTGTATTCCAGAACAGATTGCGAGTCTGTTTTTGTTGTAAGGGTTCTAGGATTTCTTGCAGTTGCTGGCTATCGGACTGGGTTAGAGTAGGAGCTACTGTAACAAAATATTTTAGTGGATATCCTTCCCGTTGATTAAGAAGGGGAGATGTAGGAGTTTAAGCTCCGAACTTCCATAAACAAACACTTGTCCCTAATCTTTTACAGTTTACGTATTCTATCTATTCACTGTTGAATCGAGTTTTTTCCGCACAAACTTATTTGTTACCCGAGACAACATATTTTACTGTTCGAGTTGGTAACTCAGCTAAGATACAAGCCGATAGCTTGCAAAATTTTTTAAAAGAGTTTTTGATAAAAATTGAGAGAATTTCATTCACCTCCCTCCCCCTGAACTCCCAAAGCTGCTATATCACTCTTTTTTTATCCTAACAGATAACCTTCCAATGATTTTGATATGTATCAAGGCAGGTATTTCAAAAATGGAAAGAAGGTCAATTAGTCAGAAGATCAAATCAATCAAAGGATCGAGCAGATCAGAAGATCTATAAATGAAAGGAGAGCTGTTGGATCTGTTTTAACAGATCCTAATTAAGTTTTGAATTACACAAAACCTATTATTGTGTTTCTAACAATTCTACTTAAGCGTATAGGTTTTTAGGAACGAAGAAGACGATCAGCAGCAACTATATTTGTCCAGCAGTTGGTTCGCTATATAAACAATCAGCAGATGGTTTGGTGTTCATGGAATGGGCAGCTGGATTAGCAATGGAGACGTCCAGAGTTGATTCAGTTGTTCGTAATCAGGCGGAGGCCAAGTTGAATCAGTTGGAGCATGATGAACCAGCTGAAACAATGACAACCAGCTGCAAGTGCTAAAGAGCGAAGTGAACCAGCTGGAACTGGAATTGAGAAGCTTGCTGGAGAAAGCTATCGAAGAAGAAGATTCGAGTTATAAGTACTGCTGACGAATCTGTTAGCAGTCGAAAAGATATAAGTACTGTTGATGAATCTATCAACAGTCGCTACTCAAGAAGCAAGAAGAAGAAGAAGAATCGCAAGCTGGAGCTGGATTGATGAAGAAGATCAGCTGGAGCGTAATTTGTAGATGACATCAGCAGTGACGTCATCATTCAGCGGGAAGCTACAGTGATCAGCAGATGAAGATTCAGCAGAAGAGAAGAGGCGCTAGATATGGAATCAGCTGTGATGACATCAGCCTTGATGTCATCACAATCAGCAGTTGGCTATCAGCAGATGGAGCGAAGCGCAAAAGATGATGCGACGTCGTGTTGAGAATCAGCAGGTGGTTTAGTTGTTGATGACGTCATCGGTGACGTCATCCAGACGCAAGAATCAGCAGGTAGCTTGCATCCAGACGCAAGAGGAAGCGACGTCGTAGAGGAGATCCAGTCGCAAGCTACTGTTCATCAGCAGATGCTATTTATAGCGATAGCAAAACGATGTCGTTTACATAAGTTGATACGACAGCGTTTTGCTCTTGCGCTAAAGATTCAGCAGATGCTCTTTGCGATGATAACCAGCAGTCGCAAGAAACCAGCAGGCAGCTACAGTACATCCAGACGAGAGCTTCAGCGTTATATTTAACCAGTCGAGGATGCATAGCAAACGATGTCGTTTGAATAAGTTGATACGACATCATTTGATCTACCAGTCGTTGGGAAATCCAGTCGCAAGCATTTAAACCAACGACTGGACAATCAGCTGGAAGCATATGTTTAACACCAGCTGGAAATCCAGACGCAAGCAACAGCACATCCAATCGAGAGTCTCAATGAACCAGCTGTTGCTTTGCATCCAGTCGCAAGATTTATCCAGTCGAGAGCTACAGTGGATCCAGTCGAAGGCTACAGTGAATTAGCTTTTTAGAGCATTTCCCTAGTGTGTGAGAAAAACAGAGAGTTGAGCGTTCATTGTATCAATCTCACACACCCGGATTCATTCACAACTGTTTGTGAATGAATCTCGAAATATGTTCACAGTTCCCGTCCAAGCATGAGGACGTAAAACTCTTGTGTATGTAGTCAGTCACACAGCTGCGGCTGTTTGTGCATTTGTGGAGTCTAGGAGTTCTCACAGCTGCTGGTTGTGGGATTGGGTCTGTACACGCAGTTGTAAGATCAAATCTTCTAGTGGAGCCTTCCGAGGTGGAAGAAGGGGAGATGTAGGATGTTGATATCCGAACTTCCATAAACAAATATGCTGTGTACTGTATCGTGTTCTTTATTCATTCAGCAAGCATTTACTTTAGCATTGCACGTTTACAGTTCAGCACACATTGCATAACAGCACGCATTTATATTCAGCACTTAGCATCGCATATCAGCAGCACACTAGCACGCAAGGTCTTGAACAGATTTATGTTGTACATAAATCTGTTTGAGTTGTTTTAAAATATAGGATTCAGTTCTGGTATTTTCCGCATGATTTTTAAATCATACCAGATCGGTTTCCGGTGCTCTGTTTATTGTAAATGTTCAAGAACAACGAGCTATTGCAGCTCAAGTTTGTATCGGCAGCGCGCAAAATTTTTAATGGTTGTCAAAACAGCGCCTGCTGATCTTTTTGATCCTTACTATTTCCGGGGACCAACAAGAGCTGACGAGCGTTATACAGAATACTGAGACGAGAACAGAGACTGAAACGAAACAGAAACACACATACATACCCAAGAAACAAAACACCGACTGAAAGCTTGAGCTATCAGATCGCGCACTGAAACCTCACTGTTCATTCATCGTCTTCACATCGACTTTGCTCTCAAAAGCTTCAAAGCTTTTATTCTGACTTGTAACCATACTCTGTAGTTTTTGTCTATTCAAGAGTAAATCAAAAACAGAGTGTGAGAATAGCGAGAGTAGCTTAATCAGCTCAGAGCTGATATTTGTAATAGATGAACAGATCGCGTCTGTATCTGTCGTAGAGTGCTAGGAGTTCTCACTGTTGCGGATGTTGGGATTGTGTTATTGCAGAAGCTGCTGTAATAAAATTCTTCTGGTACAATCCTTCTTGAACAAGGAAGAAGGAAAGACGTAGGAGTTTCAGCTCTGAACTTTCGTAAGAAAACACTCATCTTCTTACTTACTGCATTCAGTTTTTACCTTTACTGCATTCAACTGTTAAATCTGTTCACTGTTCAATCGAGTTCATTCCGCATATATATTTGTTACTCGAGAGAACAGATTTCGCTGAGATCCTCTGAGCTGATAACTCAGCTCAGAGTTAAGCCGAAGTCTTGTAAATTTATTTTAAAAGGATTTTCGTGAAAAATTTGTGAAGGAGTTCATTAACCCCACCCCCACCCCTCCCCCACCCCCGCTCTGAACTCCCAAGCCGTAATTTTAACTTTATTTTCGATCTCAACACAATGTGTTGGTACAAGATATTTTATTCGTATAATATGATCCATGGATACATCATAATTAGTGAAAATTTCAAGAGGTTTGGTATAAATTATTATATCATTTTTCTATTATATGTGGATGACATGAACAAAGACCACGTCCAAGAATTTAAGGCACGGTTGACTAGAAAATTTGATATAAAGGACTTAGGACCAGCAAATAATATTTCAAAGATGTAGGTTCATCGAGACATACCTAACAAAAATATTTGGCTTTCCCGAAAAAATTATTTGATGAAAACCTTGCATCGCTTCAACGTGAAAGATTTTAAGCCATTTCTCTTCAAGTTAACTAAAAGTTAACCTCTGAAATGTGTCCCACCGGTGAAGAGAGGATGAAAATGTCTCTTGTACCATATACATTAGCAGTGGAGAGTGTGATGTTCCCTACGATTTGTACTAGACCAGACATTGCACAAGAAGTTGGAGCAGTTAGTCGGTACATGACACATCCTGGATGAGAGCAAATGAGCACGGTTAAGAGGATCCTTAGATACATTAAAGTTACCTCAACTGATGCATTATGTTTCGGAGGATAGGATTTTACACTCAAGGGCTATGTTAATTCGGATAATGCTTATATTTGGATAAAAGAAAATGTCATACTGGTTATATATTTATATTTGCTGAAGATATAATAAGCTGGGTTTTAAGGAAGATCATTTTGGCGTTATCTAGAATAGAGGAAGAATACATGATAAATACTCAAGCTTACAAGCAGACTATATGGATCAAAGGTTGTTGTTTGAGGAACGTGGGAACAAACAAAGAAAATTCCTTTGTTTTGTGACAATCAAATGTCTTGCACATTGTAAATAATCCTGTCTAAACATATTTGTAATGCTTAGGAATTTTTCTTACTAAGAAGCGCATGCCTTAATATTATTTTTAATTATTATAATAGATGTATTGATTCACTATTTGATTATGCCATTTTAAATATATAAGCTATTTTATGATGAGTATCTTTCAGAATTTTTAGTATAGGTGCTACGAGGCCGGAATGGAGACGATGAAAAAATCGAGGTAAAGATGATTTTTTATGAAATTAATTTTGAGGCCATTTCCTAAGCTTCGGAAAAATTTTATGGTACTAAAATTTCAAAAAGTCTATTTTTTTAAAACAAGTTTTCCTCTCATATTTTATCCAAATTTACGAAATTATACAACGGAGGGAGAAAGTATTTTTAATAGCAATTTTAATAATTTGGATAGCATTATCTTTTAACAATTTAAAACACAAATCCTCCTTTATTTAACTACCGTACATCATCTTAGAGCATTTTGAAGCGAAACCAGCGGCGTTTCTGCAGTTCTCCATCCATTGCAGCTTCGTGACACCGGTTGTAAGTTTCTCAGTATAATGCAAATACAAAATCTCATTTGAATGCACCTTTCATTCATATTATTGTGTGGATATGTTTTAAGCTTTCGATTTTGACGATTTGAGGCTTTAAATTATCGATTCAACGTGTTGTCGAGGAAGAAGGGGCAGCGTTCGGATGTCACCGTGTTTTGTTCTAGCTATGTTTCGATCTATATTAAGCCTTAAGCTGTGTTCCATAAGTTTGAGTCGTAAGCTGTTTTTTCCCTACTTAAGCAGTAAGCTGTTTTCCCCCATGCTTAAGTCGTAAGCTGTTTTTCCCCATTCTTAAGGCGTAAGATATTTTCCATAAGCTGAAGTGGGCATCGTAATTTGAAGTGGACACCGTAAGCTGAAATGTTCATCGTAAGCTGAAGTTGCACCACAAGCTGAAGTGAACACCGTAAGATGAAGTGGGACCGAAAGCTGAAGTGACCATCGTAAGCTGAAGTGGGCACCTTGAGCTGAGGTGACCATAGTAACCTGAAATGGCACGGTAAGCTGGGATGGCCAACATAAGCTAAGCTGACCATCGTAAGCTGAATTGATCACCGTAAGCTGAGTTGACAACCGTAAGCTGAGTTGACCACCGTAAGCTGAGTGAAGCACCCTATGATGAGCGGAGGATTGCGAACTAATCTGCGTACTCTAAGCTGAAGCAAGTTCTCTGTGTTGTTCAGTGCTTGATCTGGTCCGAAGCCCCGAGCTGATCTAGGTAAACGTGCTGACCTGAATACCACGAACTGAGAGGAGAGTGCGTGATCTGAGCCCCAAAGCTGAGCTGTTGAGGTGTGAGTTGTATCGGGTAGTGCTTGTTGTACCGGGCATCGTAAGCTGAACTCCGTGATCTGAGCTAATCAGCGTGAGCTGATCTGCGAAATCAGATCGAGGGACAGCTGGGTTTAAGACACGTAGACTGTTCGACTCCAGTAAGTGTTAATTTGGGATTTTGAGTTCTAGGGATAGCCTGTTGTCATGAAATATTTAAAATGATGATTTTTATTTTAAGATGTTTAAGCATTATGTAAGAATTTTTATGAATTTTGAAGTTTTATGAGAATTTTGAGGAAAAGAAAAAGTACTACTTTTGAGAGAATTTTTATTGAGGTAGAATGTTGAGCAAATGAGGAAAATGTTTCAAATGATAGGAATTGACTGTTGTGTTTCTAATTTGACGGGTATGGTGGCCTGAAGACATTCCATTTGGCCATATCAACATGACAGATATGGTGCCGGGAGACGTAAAGACTGGACTCCAGAAAAGTACTGTGGTGCCTTTCCAACCTGGTACCATGGTATTTATATAGCTTGATCAGGCGACTTGAGGTTGATGGACCACAGTCGAGAAACAGAGTTCACTAGAATCTTTTTATTACGAGTTTATTGCCTATGCATGAATTTTAAGGAAAATGATTTGAGATGATGTTTTTTTATACATTTAAAGTTTGAGAAAAATTGTTTGAGTATAATTTTGTTAACGTATATCCTTGTATTATTTAGTATTTGTTATCTTTCATTTTGTACTTGTTGAGCCTTTATGTTCACTACGTTTGATTGATGCAGATGATGCAGAGACTGAAACCGAGGGGCAGGACCTTTGAGCGGATGGCAGTTCAGCTTGGCACATTCCCAACGACCTAAAGTTTTTCGCCTATGTTGAGAGAAATTTTTTATTTAGATATGGTATTTCAGTATGTTATTTTGGTGGAGAATTATTTTTTTAAAGTTTAGATTTTGTAGTACAATTTATTTGATTTTAATGAGTGTTTTTTTCGGTTGCTACCACTTTGTGTTAAATTCCTATGTAGTTTACCTTATTGTGTTTTATTGAAACTTTAGAATTTAAAAAAAAATTCCGCATTTATATTACTAGAAAAAGAAAATAGTTTGAGGGTGTTTTCAATATTGGAGTACAATTTCCCTTTATTTGAGAAGTAGTGGAGGTATGAAGTGTGGATATGCAGAAATTCCATACGAAGGATAACATGACTGATTATCTGACAAATTCAGCAAATACTGAAAATTTTGAGTCGTGTGGATTCTCATGTGGCCTAGCAGAAACATAAAGCATCATTGAATGATAAGGATTTAAAGGATGTGTGGGATATGCTTGATTCTCAATTAAATCAAACATGTAAATATATTTAGACTAAAATAGACTAAGAAGAGAACATGATTTAAGATCCAAGATCAATAATTAAATAATGGTTGATATTTTTCGTATTTTATTAAAAAGTACTATCAAAACATAAATAGCACTCATCTTCTGAAAACCCAAGAGTTTCGTTCGAGAAACTTCTTAGCTGGAAGCCAAAACTCTTGGAATGCTTCAAAGTCAAATATTACGAATAAATAATAATGCTTAATTTTAAATTGGTCAATTAAATTATTTTTTGTGTTAAACGAAACATGCCGTTGGGTCTTTTCATGATCGAATCAAATTCCATATTTTTTAAGAAAATAAGGTGGAGCGAGCCAACTATGCGTCTATGCCACTGCTTTATATCCGACTTGTCGACGCCGTTTACCAGTTTTTAATATCTTTTGATAAAAACAATTCAGTATTTGATTATTCGTAACTAACAACATATAATAAGCAACCACCATATAAAATTTATTATGATAGATTCAATCACTAAATATAAATACTTGGAATAAATATAGGATGAAGTGAAGAGATAATTGTGCTTGATAATTCATAGATTTGACTTTTTAAATGGAACCATGTGCAAAGAGTAATGAATAATAATTATTCTCTACAAATCACGGTCCAAACTTATCTTCTAGACTTCAAATGACTCGAGAGACCATTACAAATTTTTATAACTTTTAATAAAATATCAAGTCATTGATCATATGTTATTTTCCAGTAACGCTAGATATACACTTATATTTATATCTTGGTTTATATTTCTTTTGAATAATAAAAATATACCCTTATTTTACATTTTTATTTTTGAATTTTCTTAATTGATAAAATATAAATCTAGGTATACATACTACTCTTTATTCCCATGAGTTGAAGGTAGTGCAATTATAATGTGTGAAATTGTTGGTGATTAATTATTTCTCTTGTTGTTGTGAAACATCGGGTTTGGTTTGATACAATCTTTACTTTTATATATTTCCCCTATTCTTTACTTATCTAAGATTGTAACCTCAAATGTTTGTTATGTAACTTCAATCATCCCTACCTTGCTACATCTTGGGATGTAATATTTAATTTAACATCTTACGTATTTAACATATCATTTATGTTGAGACTATTTCACTCCGACGGGCATACCAAGATGAGAAAAGGTATCCAGATGACGTCATGGTGGTCCAGGCAGAGAATAGTTATTTCAAGTTTAAAGAATTTTATGAGTTAAAGGTTAGTCAATGAAAGTTAGATTAAATTCGATCCATGAGCATGAGAAATGGACTACTTGTATCGATTAAGAAATTAATAATTCGGCCACTACAATTAGATTATACAGATTTGATAAGACTTTCAACTCTAAAAATAATTAGACAAATAGTATTTATTACTTTTCTAAAATTTTTATTGATTTGTTATTGATATGTTATATTATTTAGTATATCTGTTATTTGCGAACTAAAATTTACAATCATGGGCTAAGTTTATTTTTCGCTTCAGACCTTGTCAAACACAGTTACGACACATGTTGGATATTCAGGCTCTTGTGATAATCAATATTAATTTGAGCAATGTATTTCATGTCTATATAAGGAAGAACTCAACAACTAAAGACTTATCCGTATAAAAAAGCACAACAGATCAGTTCTAGATCAGTTCAAATGAGTTGAAGATATCAAGATCAGTTGAGTTAAACATGTGCATGATCAGTTCAGATGAGTTTGAAGATATATTGTAATGTTCAGAAATCCTAATTACGTGCAAAATGAGTGCATGACTAGGGGGAAATTTAATTTTTGAGTAGTATGTGTCATTTTATGTGATTTAATGTTAATTTCATGTTTTATGATGTTCATGTCATGTTTAAGCATTATTGAGTTCCGAACGCGTGGACGAGACTAGGAACGATCGAGATGAAAATTATTTGAAATTTTTAAGCCCTCATATTTTTAAGAGCTAAAACTTACATTTTTAAGCAATATTTACGAAAAATGAGATTTTTATAATTATTAGTGGAGGGGAACCCGTTTTTCGCCTATACGGGCTGGTTTAGTGGACTTTTCTACATTTTAAAAATTAGGAGGATTTATGTTACGAAAATTGAAGATTTAAAACTTATGTTTAGAGTTTTATTCGACATTTTAAATAAGTGAAGGGTTAGTATAGGAAACTCTACTATTTTCCTAATTAAAATAATTTGAGGGGTCTTTTGATACTCCATCCATTTTTCCACTACACTAATTTCTTGAAACCCTTGCCTCCTCCTCCCTTCCCCTCTCTCTCACTTACACGTCGCCTCCTCCCTCCCCTCAAGCTCGATTTCTTCAAGTTTTGTGGTGATTTCAAGGCGGTTTACCCCAATCACTTGTCCTTCGCTTCGGTAACTCGCAGTTCTTCGTTATTCTTGTTGAGTTAAGCGTGCAAGGGTGAGAACAGTACTGGGATGGGTGACCTCCTGGGAAGTTCTCGTACGTCAAGTTGCTGACGTTGTGCCGCTTGATCTGGTTGGCCATGTGGGCTGTAAAAGTGTGATGCCAGATCTTAACGGGTAATACTATCTCTGCTGGGGATAGGACCGACGGTAGGGGAAGGGTAATACTGATCTCTAAGGGAATTGAGACAGCACCAGCAGTTAGACACGCATCTCCCCTGACTCATGGATCTAACAGTCCAACCCTAATACACATAATAGGTGCACTCTGTGCTGCCACATTATAAGAAAATAAAGTTGCACCTTGGCCACAAGCTATAGCTTTTAGTCTAGTGGTAAGCGCTTGATCCTAACAATTCTCCATTCAAGACATGTTATAATCTCTCTTTTCTCACCATTTACGCCATATTATACTATTTTTAATGAATGAGTGCATGAATTATATGTGATTTGAATTGATCTATGCATAATGTTTGAGATCCATGCATGTTTCACCGTTTTCATTACGTGTTTGATTCGTTTCTTATCTTGCATTGGTCATGGACGGTTCAAGGGACTAAGGTCCCGTTATAGGTGGTCCAGTGGTGGTCCAAGGTTAAGGGAATAGGAGGGCTAGACGGCCTGAACAAGCCAAGGCCATCGTTTGGCCGCACGACCCGAGCGGCGCTCGACGCCATCTTTGCATGGCTCGTGCGTGAGCCACAACCCTTGGCTCAAACCAAGGTGCGGTCAGGTGGAACTGACTGGACCTGGGGGTGGTCCAGCCGCGGGGCTCCGGCCATGGGCGACCGAAGGGAGGATGTAACGGCTGGTCGCTAGGGGGCGACGCTAGGTTACATTTTGCATGAGTGGACCGGTTCGACTGGACGTGGGTTCGGTTAGACCGGGTCGGGTCAGTTGAGGGGCGAATAAAATATTTTAAGTTGGGTCCAAGTTATTTTATTTCTGGGTCGGGTGTTTTTACTTTAAAAGATTAAGTCTAATTTTTTAGTGTATTGGGTCAAATGTTTTAAAGTAAAAATTTAAAGTCAAAATCCTTTTAATTTATGGGCCTTATACTTTTATTTAATTTCAAAGTCAAAATTATAGTCAAAAGGACTTTTATTTAATCAAATTTTATGGTTGATTTTAAAGTAAAGAAGTGAGTATTTTATAAACTTTTTAAAGTTCAATTTTAAAATTATGGGCCAAGTCATGTTTACGGTTAAGTTTCATTTAAGGTTAAGTCTACGATTTTGGGCTTAGAATTAGTGGGTCAGGCACCTGAACCAGTCCTTGACCGGAATAGAAAATGTAGAAGCCCGTGAACATATATTTAATTATATAATTATTATTTTATGTATACGAATATAATAACGTTTTAAATGAAGGAATTAAATATATATTGACGAGCCAAGCCTTTTAAATTTGCATGTTTTTATGAAATACACGCATCATGAAAGTTTTATGAAACATTTACAGATATTTTATCGGTCACGTTCAGTTTTCGCAACTTTTACTTACACTGATTTTAAGTCGTGTGGATGACTTTATGTTTTGAGATATTTATTTATTTATGTTTTAAGGTAATATTGAGAACATGTTTTGAAGAGACGAGCCATACATTTTAAGTTATTTATTCTGCACTTTATTTTAAAATATATATATATTTTTTAGAGTCTGGTTCGTTTCAGTTGGTATCAGAGCGGTGGTTCTGGTGTGGTACTAGCCTGCTGCGTGGAGCTCGGAGTCGCACTGCCAGTCTGTATGTTTAGAGTTCTACGATTCATATTTATTTTCGCATGATGCATGTTCTATTTTCAGCTTTAGTTTTACCTTAAGAGTTTAAGAATTTGACGCTTAGTCATGCACTTAGATTTACGTGAAGGGTTTTATGTGTCAGTATGTCTCCCAGACACGATATGAACCAGAGAGTGATGGTACGCCTCCTCCTCCTCACCCACCTCTACAGTTGACGTCGTATGAGAGGGCTAGTGTGGACATGCTAGCCGGGATCATCAGGTTGCTGGAGAGACAGTCAGAGCGACCTGGGAAGTCCCATGAGGAGGACGTGGCTGAGATGTTCCACAAGCAGGGACCCAATGAGTTTTCAGGGACTACTGATCCGCTTATAGCTGAGGAGTGGGTCCGTTCGTTGGAGACCATGTTTGCTTATATGGGTCTCCCGGATGCTGACAAGGTCCGATGTGCTATCTTTATGATGAAGGGAGATGCAGTTCTTTTGGTGGGAGAGTGCAGTGGTTGGTTTGGTGCTGGAGAGTCTGACTTGGGAGAGATTCAGAGTGGTATTATTTGAGAAGTATTTCACTGCTAATGCCCGGAGTCAGCTAATCAGGGAGTTCATGAGTCTCCTCCAGAGACAAGTCTGTTGCTGAGTATGTGCGGCAGTTCGAGCGAGGGTGTCACTTTGTGCCCTCGATCGCAACAGTGGAGAGGAGGCAGTTCACTGATGGACTGCGACCAGACATCCGCCACGATGTCAATATGGCAGACGTGGCTACGTACATGGCGATAGTGAATAGATCTTACCGGTCTGAGAGGGGCCGAAAGGACATGAGAGATGACTATCAGAGGAAGAGGCAGTTACAACAGCCCGTCAGGGGTTAGTCTTCACAGCAGCCAGCAAATAGATATTTTTAGGGGCCTCCTAAGGGCCCAACTCCTGAGGGGCAGCAGCAGCGGTGACCTCAGGGCCAGCAGAGGCCTCCGCAGCAGGGGGCCAGCGCCCCTAGACCTAGAGGGACGCCGATCTGCAAGGAGTGCCATAAGCAGCATTCAGGACCTTGCATGGTGGGATCAGGCAGGTGCTATCACTGCAAGGAGTCAGGGCATATTTCTAGGGATTGACCTAAGAATAGACAAGACACTGGTCGTGTCTACGTGAAGCAGGCGGAGGCTGCAGATCCAGACACGACATTGCTCACATGTATTCTACTTTATAGTTTTCATCATTTCCGTGAATTTGGTATGTTGGTAAGTAGGTGTTTTATATTTGCATGCTAAGTAGAGCACTGCTAGGAAATTCCCTTAAGTTATCGGGTTGAACCTAGTGTAACTGTAGACCTTCTAGAAAGTACTTTGGGAACGTAGACGGATAGGACTAGCGAACCTAGAAATGTTTTAGGCATCTACATTGTATTTTGGAATCTAGATTGATTGGAAACGCGCACCTGTGTAACGTTTATGTTTTAGGCGAGATTCGTGTGCTTGGTGTCAATACCCTTGCCTTGCTAGACTCAGGGGCAACTCACTCGTTCATCTTGAGTGCGTTCACACATAGGATGGGTATCACTTCGGAGAGCTTGGGTGTGGCTCTCGCAGTGAAGATTCTGTCGCGAGAGGAGATATCGACGGCCAGTGTTGTTCAGAGATTGACGATGATGTTCCAGGATCATGCAGTCAGGGCCTACTTGATCGTTTTGTCGATGTCAGGATTTGACCTCATCTTAGGTATGGACTGGTTGACGAAGTTCGGAGCGGTGATTGATTTCCAGCGGAGATCAGTGACGATCAGGCCGCCAGGACAGGTGACCTTCTTATTTGAGGCATCGAGGAGACCACGGAAGCCTAGACTTATATCTTTCGTACAGGCCAGGAAGCTAGTTGAGCTTGGATGTCAGACGTTCTTGGCCTGTGTTACCACTACAGGAGGTTCAGTAGTTTTTTCACTGTCTGATGTGGAGGTAGTCAGGGTCTCTGAAGATGTTTTCCCCGATGACGTTGTGGGAGTTCCACAGGAGAGAGATGTGAAGTTTTCGATCGAGCTGATGCTAGGTACAGTGCCTATCTCTAAGACATCGTATCGATTGGCCCCTACCGAGATGAAGGACCTGAAGGAGCAGATTCAGAAGTTGCTCGACAAGTGATTCATACGCCCTATCTTTTCTCCATGGACGCGTCAGTTCTGTTTGTGAAGAAGAATTATTGCAGTATGAGGTTGTGCATAGACTACGAGAGTTGAACCGTGTGACAATTAAGAACAAGTACACACTCCCGAGGATAGAGGATTTATTTGATCAGTTGTAGGGAGCTTCGGTTTTCTCCAAGATCGCCTTGAGATCTGGGTATCATTCAGTTGTGGGTTAGAGAGGAGGACGTGTCCAAGACTGTATTTCGGACACGTTACGGCCACTATGAGTTTTTGGTGATGCCGTTTGGACTGAAGAATGCCCCAACGATCTTCATGGAATTGATGAACCAGGTTTCCAGGCAGTACTTAGACCATTCATCATTTTTTTTCATCGATGACATCTTGGTCTACTCGAGGAGATTAGAGGAGCATAGACATCATTTGCAGACCGCACTGCAGACCTTGAGAGAGCACAGATTGTATGCCAAGTTCAGCAAGTGCGAGTTTTGGCTCGATCAGATGGCGTTTCTGGGACATATCGTTTCGAGAGATGGGATTTCAGTCGACCCATCCACGGTGGAGGCAGTGCAGAACTGGGGGATTCCAAAGAATGCAGCAGAGATTCGTAGTTTCTTGGGTTTAGCAGGATATTATCGCAAGTTCATCAAGGGCTTCTCTTCGATTTCAGTGCCCTTGACAGCCCTGACCAAGAAGAATACGAAATATGTGTGGAGTCCCGAGTGTCATAGGAGCTTCGACCAGCTGAAGGAGGCTCTCACTTCAGCACCGGTTTTAGCGATGCCAATGGATCACGAGGAGTTCGTGGTGTATACAAATGCTTTCCTGAGAGGGTTAGGTGTAGTGTTGATGCAGGGTGGCAAGGTTTTCGTATATGCGTCGAGGCAGTTGAAGAGTCAGAGTTATCCGACGCATGATCTGGAACTAGAAGCAGTGGTGTTCGCACTGAATATTTGGAGACACTACTTGTACGGTGAGAAGTATCAGATTTTCACCGATCATAAGAGCCTCAAGTACTTCTTAACCCAAAGGAGCTGAACATGAGGCAACGCAGATGGCTGGAGTTGGTGAAGGATTACGATTGTGACATTAGCTACCATCTGGGAAAAACTAATGTGGTGGCAGACGCTTTGAGCAGGAAGACTGCAGTAGTGGCATGCTTATCAGTTGAGCGACCACTACAGGCTGAGATTCAGAGATTTGGGCTGGAGTTCAATTAAGGAAGCTGTGCACTGAGTTTAGTAGCCCTCACAATTCAGCCGACTCTTCGAGATCGGATTAGAGACGTGCAAGCCACAGACGAGCAGGTACAGTAGTGGAGACATCGAGATGAGGACAGAGGTCGAGGTCTGTATATAGTTGACGATGAGATCGTTCGTTTCAGAGGTCGCATGTGGGTGCCGAGCACTGAGCAATTGAGAGCTAAGATCTTATTCGAGGCTCATGCATCGACATACTCCATCCACCCAGGGAGTACGAAGATGTAAAGGGATTTAAAAATGCTCTATTGGTGGCCGGTGATGAAGAAGGATATTGGGACATTCGTATCCAAGTGCTTGACCTGTCAATAGGTCAAGGCAGAGCTTCAACGATCGACAGGGTTTATTGCAGCCACTCCCTATTCCTGAGTGGAAGTGGGAAAACATTACGATGGATTTTGTGGTTGGGTTACCCAGGAGTCCCAGAGGTTATACAGCGATATGGGTGATTGTGGACAGACTCACCAAGTTAGCGCATTTCTTACCCGTGAAGAACACTTTCACCTTGACACAGTATGCAGAGCTTTATATTAGAGAGATTGTCAGGCTGTATGGCATACCGATCTCTATTGTGTCAGATCGGGACACCAAGTTTACTTTTGCATTTTGGAGGAGTTTGTACGCCGCTTTGGGCACTAGGTTGTTGTTCAGCATAGCTTTTCACCCGCAGACAGATGGCCAGTCAGAGAGAATCATCCAGATTTTGGAGGATTTGCTGAGAGCTTGTGTGAAAGATTTCCAGGGTGCGTGAGATTCAAGATTGCCTCGGGTAGAGTTCACGTACAATAACAGCTTCCAGGCATCGATTGGGATGGCTCCATATGAGGCTCTGTACGGGAGAAGATGTAGGTCTTCCGTGCACTGGGACAAGGTTGGAGAGAGAGTTTTACTGGGCCAGAGCTAGTGCAGCAGACATCAGACATAGTGACCCAGATACGAGATCGAATGAGGACAACACAGATTCGTCAGAAGAGTTATGCCGATCGCAGACGATGAGATCTGGAGTTAGCTATAGGAGATCACGTGTTCGTGAGGATATCGCCCATGAGGACGTGATGCGCTTTGGCCGAAGAGGCAAGCTCAGCCCGAGGTTTATTGGGCCAATTGAGATATTGGAGAGGGTTGGTACTTTGGCGTATAGGGTAGCACTACCACCCAGTCTGTCAGCGGTGCATAACGTATTTCATATCTCGATACTGCGGAAGTACGTCCCGTATCTATAGCATTTGTTGGACTTTGAGCCGCTCCAGTTAGCACCAGACTTATCTTTCGAGGAGTGACCGATTCAGATCTTGGCTCGTGAGGAGCGTAGGCTGAGAGTGCGGAGTATTCTGATGGTCAATGTCTGGTGGCAGAATCACTCAAACGATGAGGCTACCCAGGATACTGAGACCAATATGCAGATGTGCTATCCAGATTTTTTCGGTACGTAACCTAATTTCGGGGACGAATTTTCTATAAGGGGGAGAGTTGTAACGCCCAGAAATCCTAATTACGTGAAAATGAATGTATGATTAGGGGGAAACTTAATCTTTGAGTAGTATGTGTCACTTTATGTGATTTAGTGTTGATTTCATGTTTTATGATGTTCATGTCATGTTTTAGCATGATTGAGTTCCGGAGGCGTGGACGAGACTAGGGACGACCGAGATGAAAATTACTTGAATTTTTTAATTCCTCATATTTTTAAGAGCTAAAACTTATATTGTTAAGCATTATTTACGAAAAATGATATTTTTATAATTATTAGTGGAGGGAAACCCGTTTTTCGCCTATACGAGCTGTTTTAGTGGACTTTTCTACATTTTAAAAATTAGGAGGATTTATGTTACGAAAATTAAAGATTTAAAACTTAAGTTTAGAGTTTTATTCAATATTTTAAATAAGTGAAGGGTTAGTATAGGAAAACTTTACTATTTTCCTAATTAAATCGTTTGAGGGGTCTTTTGGTACTCCATCCATTTTTCCGCTAGCTAGCCTCCTCCTCCCTCCCACTCTCCCTCACTTACAAGTCACCTCCTCCCTCCCCTCAAGCTCGATTACTTCAATTTTTGTGGTGATTTCAAGGCGGTTTGTCCCGATCACTTGTCCTCCACTCCGGTAACTCGCAGTTCTTCGTTATTCTCCAATAAAGGCATGCTCTAATCTCTCTTTTCTCACCATTTACGCCATATTATACTGTTTTTAATGAATGTGTGCATGACTTGTATGTGATTTGAATTGATCTATGCATAATGTTTGAGATCCATGCATGTTTCACCGTTTTCATTACGTGTTTGATTCGTTTCTTGTCTTTCATTGGTCATGGATGGTTCAAGGGACTAAGGTCCAGTTCTAGGTGGTCCAAGGTTAAGGGAATAGGAGGGCTTGACGGCCTGAACAAGCCAAGGCCATCGTTTGGCCGCACGACTCGAGCGGCACTCGATGCCATCTTTGCATGGCTCGTGCATGAGCCACTGCCCTTGGTTCGAACCAAGGTGCGGTCAGGTAGAATCGGCTGGAACTGGGGGTGGTCCAGCAGTGGGGCTCCGACCATGGGCGGCCGAAGGGAGGATGTAGCGGTTGTTCGCTAGGGGGCGGCGCTAGGTTAGGGTTTGCATGAGTGGACCGGTTCGACTGGACCGGTTTGGTGGGTTCGGTTGGACCGGATCAGGTCAGTCGAGGGGCGAGTCAAATATTTTAAGTTGGGTCCAAGTTATTTTATTTATGGGTCGGGTGTTTTTCTTTTAAAAGATTAAGTTAAATTTTTAGTGTATTGGTTCAAATGTTTTAAAGTCAAAATTTCAAAGTCAAAATCCTTTTAATTTATGGGCCATATACATTTATTTAATTTTAAAGTCAAAATTATAGTCAAGAGAACTTTTATTTAGTCAAATTTTATGGTTGATTTTAAAGTAAAGGAGTGAGTATTTTATAAACTTTTTAAAGTTCAATTTTAAAGTTATGGGCCAAAGTCATATTTAGTGTTAAGTTCGTTTTAGGTTAAGTCTAGGCTTTTAGGCTTAGAATTAGTGGTCCAGACACTTGAACCAGTCCTTGACCGGATTAGAAAATATAGAAGCCCGTGAATATATATTTAATTATATAAGTATTATTTTATGTATACGAATATGATAATGTTTTAAATGAATTAAATATATTGACGGGCCAAGCCTTTTAAATTTGCATGTTCTTATGAAATGCACGCATCATGAAAGTTTTATGAAACATTTACAGATATTTTATCGGTCACGTTCAGTTTCCGCAACTTTTACTTACACTGATTTAAGCCGTGTGGATGACTTTATGTTTTGAGATATTTATTTATTTACGTTTTAAGGTAATGCTGAGAAAATGTTTTGAAGGGACGAGCCATACATTTTAAGTTATTTATTCCGCACTTTATTTAAAAAAAAATATTTTCTAGAGTGGTTCGTTTCATATATAATCAGTTGAGTTGCAAATTTCAAGATCAGATAGTTGAGTTGCAGAAGTAAAGATCAGAGCAGTTGAAGATGAAAGGATTAAGCCAGTTGCAATTATTCAAGATCAAATCAGTTCAAGAGCTGAACTGAACTCGTATAAGCTTTACAACACCGATGTCAAAGTTCATATCAATTGAATAAGCAAAGAAGAACAGACACAGATAAGCAGGTCAGATGACAGAATAGCTTTCGATAAAAAGCTCAGAAAAAACTACAAATCGGCACTACAAGACATTGATATGAAATCATCCCTGACATATTTCAGGATATTAAAGCCGTTGTCTAAATGATTTATCAACTAAGAAAAATATTAGGATAAAAAGAGAATGATTCAACCAATTATTCTTTTTTTTAGCATGAAACTTAAAAGACGGTGTGCATTTACTACTAAGTTATTAGAAAAATACACAAGAAACATTTAAATATTCATGGACTATATCTGAAGTAGCCTTAAAGATCAGTACTTGTTGAGTTAAGCGTGCAAGGGTGAGAACAATACTGGGATGGGTGACCTCCTGGGAAGTTCTCGTACGTCAAGCAGCTGACGTTTTGCCGCTTGATATGGTTGGCCATGTGGGCTGTAAAAGTGTGATGCCAGATCTTAACGGGTAATACTATCTCTGCTGGGGATAGGGCCGGCGATAGGGGAAGGGTAAGACTGATCTCTAAGGTAATTGAGACAGCACCAGCAGTTAGACACGCACCTCTCCTGACTCATGGGCATAACAGCCCAACCCTAACGCACATAATAGGTGCACTCTGCGCTGCCACATTATAAGGAAATAAAGTTGCACCTTGGCTAAGAGCTATAGCTTTTGGCCTAGTGGTAAGCGCTTGATCCTAAAAATTGGTATCAGAGCGAGGGCAGGGGTTCGAGTCTCCCAAGAAGCATTTTTTTTGTACTTCTTGGGGGGGGGGGATTGTTGAGTTAAGCGTGCAAGGGTGAGAACAGTACTAGGATGGGTGACCTCTTGGGAAGTTCTCGTACGTCAAGCTGCTGACGTTGCGCCGCTTGATATGGTTGGCCATGTGGGCTGTAAAAGTGTGATGCCAGATCTTAATGGGTAATACTATCTCTGCTGGGGATAGGGCCGGCGGTAGGGGAAGGGTAAGACTGATCTCTAAGGTAATTGAGACAGCATCAGCAGTTAGACACGCACCTCTCCTGACTCATGGGCATAACAGCCCAACCCTAACGCACATAATAGGTGCACTCTGCGCTGCCACATTATATGGAAATAAAGTTGCACCTTGGCTAACAGCTATAGCTTTTGGCCTAGTGGTAAGCGCTTGATCCTAACAGTACTGTTGTGAGTACCATTAGAATTTATTAACGTTACAGATACGAAGACTATAAAAGGCTGAAGGTTGAGAAGAGAAATAGAGAACAGAGACAATACAACAAGGACGACAGAGAAAAAAAATGAATAACGTAGAGAGAAAACAAAAATGCATAAAATATATTTAACATCACTCTCAAAGCTCATCAGTTCACTTTCATCGATATATTAGATCAATTAAGATCAACTTGAGTGATATAATTCTTTGAATAAGATTTATAATATGACAAAAGTATGTTTCTGTTCAGACTTGAAAATCTAGAATTATCAACTCAAGTGTTGTAACTGAGTTCAAGTGGTTTGTACAAAAGGATTGTACCAATCAATGTTCTTACTGAATCCTTCTAAAAACAGAAGAAGTGGATACATAGAGAAGCTTAATCTTGGGATTTCCGGAAACAAATCTCTGGCCTCTTTTATTTTTCATTTGTTTATTATTAGTTCACTATTAAATCAAGCTATTTCTGCACAGTACGTGTAGCTTGTGATAAAAATTAGACAGAGAACCAAGTCGAGCTGCTAATCGGATTAACTTAGTCGAAAATTTTAAAAGTGTTTACTCGCCATCTTTAAACAAGTTTTCAGATCCTATCAACTGATATTTATGAGGACCGATATTTACTAGAGATATTAGTGAATATTCAGATTTTATTAACAATTTAATCGAAATTAATTAGCTTAGAGAGTTAATCGGGTTAGTAGAGATCAGCTGGTGCGAACTGACCTGATGGTAGCACTGATCTGATGTTGTGCACGCTGTTCCGTAAGCACTGTGCAGTATAGCCCTTGCTGAGCTAGTGTGAACTGATCGGTTTTAGTGTGAGCTGACAGTATGGTTGTTCTGAGCTGATATCAGATTGGGGTAGTGAGGCATAAGCTGGATTCATCTTCGGAAGGTACATGGTGTCCTGAGGTGAGTAGTAAGAACAGGGTGTTCGTTGTGCTGTTTGGTGAAATCAGCTTAGGCATAATATGATGGTGAAGTACACATTAGGTGAGAGTTGTTTGGAGTGCGCGAGCTGACTAGTGTGTGATCTGATCTATGGATGCGATCTGATATTGCTGTGCATAGTGCAAACTATTTTGTATAATCAGATCCGGTGTGAGGTGATCTGGTTTTTCTATGCTGGAATGTGCCTGATCTGTATGTGCACGCAATCTGATTGATCCAAGTGCGAGAGCTGATCTGCGTGCAAGAGCTGTCTATGTGCAAGAGTTGATTGTGTTATGTGTGCTGAGCTGCATGCCTAAGCTGGATACAGTATAGATGCCTGTGCTGATCTAAAAGTACTGTATGTTAGGAAATGGTTCAAATCGTGACAGACAATAAAACAGCACGAAGACGGGGGCCGTGCGATCTGAATTAGTTTAAACGTGGTGCAATATCTCAAGTTCTTGAAAACAATGAGCACAGAGAAGTACATAATATTAGGTATAAAAACCAAGCGAAAAATATCGGAATGTGCTCTCTAAGATTTAAATTCGAAAGCTGATGGTTTAAATTATGCGATGCAAGAATGTATGCGGAAAGTTATAAAGAAATCATCCGATTGATTATGGAAGTTCAGAGCCTTGCTCCGACATCTCCCCTTCTTCCTTATACAGGAAGGATTCCGTTAAAAGACTTTGATCTTACAGAAATTTGTATAGACCCACTCAGCTGGGACTTACCCACTGCCCAAAGCTGAACTCCTAGCCTCTTCTCTCTATACACCAGCTCGTAGGCTGTGTGAACTTCATCATTCTGAACTTGTTAACATCTTTGTTCAAAGACTACAAACACTAAGTTTTACATGTTCGTGTCAAGACTCTTTTGTGTATTTGGGGTGATTCACTCAACTAATCTATTCAGATTATCTCTTTTATATGTGAGTGAATATATGGTGAGATTTTAAACATTTACAGTATATAGCTCTCTTATATCTTACACACTAGGAAGTGCTCTATCTGAGCTGATAGAGTAGGCAGTCAACATAGACGATTAAGCTCCTTGATGTTGATCGTCGATTTCTTCCTCTTGTCTTTTCTTTCTTCCCGTCGCCCTATTCGCACACCATGTTTTCATCAGTTCAGCTTGTATGTATAAGGTCTCTGGTTTTATGTTACCGTTGGACACAATCTCCTAGTCATTAAAAATATTTTGTAAAGTTCTTGACATTGTGTCCTTGTTATCCTTTCATCGTACATAGGTTTCTGAGACCATTTAATGTCTTTGTATTTGTTCTGAACCTGATGTTAACGTAGCAAATCAGTTTGAACTACTTTAATTCAGTTTTTGCATAAGCTCATGTTCAAACTGCTTTACTCCTGATCTGATATGCTCTGAGCTGATACCTCCTGAGCTGAATGCCTCTGAGCTGATCTGCTCTGAGCTGTTCTGAATCTGTTTTGATCTGCTCTTCATTCTTGCTTCTTATTTATCTCAGCCGATAGCCTCTCAGCTGATTCCCTTTCAGTTGTTTGTCTCTCAACTGATCACCTCTACGAAGCTCCATCTCTAAAATGCTCTGCTCTAAGCTGCTTCGTTTTTCTTCGTTATGCTCTAAGCTGTTTCTGTGCTTCTCATCTAAGCTGCTCTTGTTATTATGTGCTCTAAGCTAATCGTCTCTGTGCTGATCTTGCTCTTATCTGAATCTCTAATCTGTTTTTCTCTGAGCTGATCTGGTCGATGTCTTAGTTTGTTCAGCTCTCATTTGAACTGCTCTAAGTTGTACTGTATCTCTAAACTGTGAGCCGATCGCCTAAGATATTCTGCTCTTGATCTCTGAACTGAATAACCTTGAACCGGTCTTATACGAAGCTCCATCTAATCCGATTCTTCTCAGTTGAGCTCAGTTCTGTTGGGATCCGGATCCGCCCCCCGGCTAGGCAGCGGAAGAACATGAAATAGGTGCCGGGAGACGATCAATACGAAAAATCAAAAACAAACTACGACATTCATAGGATGTTTAAGAGGATTACCTTGCTGGCACTTGTGCCTGGCTCCAACCGGTATTTCAAGAATCCGGCTCTTCTCGGTAGATTGCGGTAGTTTACGCCAATACGGTCCACGAACAGATCCGAGACTCCTTCGTCAGGCTGCACTAGAAGCGCTGACGAGATCAGCACGAACGGATTCTCCTCGTCGAACTGGCCGGAAACAATTTTCCGGCGACGATCGGCGGCGGCGGCGCGTGGGCGGCGGAGGCGTGTTCGAGGAGAGGAGGGGGCGGCTGTTAGAGCAATCAGGTTTAGGGTTGTAACAACTCTATTATCAATGAAGTCATTAAGTCTAAATAAATAGACTTAATGATGGACTTGGTCCGGTCCAACGGGCCCGGGTCCAAATGACGATATCTATCGATGCGACTTCATCGTAACTCCGATCGCCGATCAGATCGGACCGATCGACTCAGTTTCCAAAACTGAATGTTATGATGTGAAAAACAATTTTTCAGATTATCAAACCCTAAATAGCAAAATGACCGTTTTGCCCCTCAACAGAGTCAAATCCCGGTTTGACCCCTGTTGACTTTTAGGAAGTCGCACTTCCCGAAATCCTCTTCTCGTGCTCAACACATTGAGCTGAGCATCCGTGTGGGA
>KV008327.1:58781-69932 GCA_001598015.1 Dorcoceras hygrometricum
AAAAGTCCAACGCTATCGTCGGAGCGGTGACTACCGGATACGAGTGTCTACCGCCGAGCTGTGATGGGCTGACGGGCCCTGATGATCACGGACCGATGATTTCCACCGGCTGATTGGTTGTGTGTGGTATAGAGGCTTGGTTTGTGTTGCCAGTTGATAGACTGGTCTAGCTATCCGACTTTTTGATAGCCCTCATGCATTCATAGCTTTGATTATAGCTTGTTGCATGTTTACTGCTTTGATAGCTCTTCGTACTGAGGCTTGACCTCGTATTTTCTTTTCCTGCTTTTGTTGTTTGGGTCTGTGTTACCCATTTGCAGGAGTTTCAGGTAACCAAGCTGGACCGAGTGGAAGTTCAGTTGGTCGATCCCCGCATCCCTGAGTCCCAGTTTACTTATGATATGTATTGAACCGGGGGATGCCCCGTGTTTTATTGTATTTGGGGGATCTGTATTTTGAATTGATTTATGTGGTTACTTGCTGTATCGAGTTGAGTAAACTTCTATTTTAAATATCGAATATTTTGAATGATTTGAAGTTCAGGCCTTTGTATTTCGAAAAATTTTTAAGCCCTGATTTTAAGCTTCCGTAATTATGCGCTTATTATGTGTTAATTGTTGGTAATTAGCACGGGGCCTGACACGACCAGCGCGTAATCAACGAAGCATCAGGCCGGCCAGCGTAGCGCAATCGTGCTGCACAATTGCGCGCGGCTATGCGCCGCCTCTCGCGCGGCCGGCGCGCGCGTCGCTGCGCAACGACGATCGATATGCGTCGACCAGCACGGCCAGCTTCCTGCGCAACGCTTGCGCGTCGTGCAGCGCCGCTCCCAGCCACCATGCGCGGCCAGCGCGCATGGTTGTCGCGCACGCATGCGCGCGCGGCGGGTTGGAAAAGGCGCCGCCGCAAGCGGCGGTGGCGTGGCCGGAATTTCGATTCCGATTTCGTCTCGATTCTGAAAAATAAGATGTTAGATACAATTATGGCAATTCGTATGATCAGATTCGGAAAAACACTGGCTCTGATACCACTGTTGGGATCCGGATCCGCCCCCCGGCTAGGCAGCGGAAGAACATGAAATAGGTGCCGGGAGACGATCAATACGAAAAATCAAAAACAAACTACGACATTCATAGGATGTTTAAGCGGATTACCTTGCTGGCACTTGTGCCTGGCTCCAACCGGTATTTCAAGAATCCGGCTCTTCTCGGTAGATTGCGGTAGTTTACGCCAATCCGGTCCACGACCAGATCCGAGACTCCTTCGTCAGGCTGCACTAGAAGCGCTGACGAGATCAGCACGAACGGATTCTCCTCGTCGAACTGGCCGGAAACAATTTTTCGGCGACGATCGGCGGCGGCGGCGGCGTGTTCGAGTAGAGGAGGGGGCGGCTGTTAGAGCAATCAGGTTTAGGGTTGTAACAACTCTATTATCAATGAAGTCATTAAGTCTAAATAAATAGACTTAATGATGGACATGGGCCGGTCCAACGGGCCCGGGTCCAAATGACGATATCTATCGCTGCGACTTCATCGTAACTCCGATCGCCGATCAGATCGGACCGATCCACTCAGTTTAAAAAACTGAATGTTATGATGTGAAAAACAATTTTTCAGATCATCTAACCCTAAATTGCAAAATGACCGTTTTGCCCCTCAACATCGTCAAATCCCGGTTTGACTCCTGTTGACTTTTAGGAAGTCGCACTTCCTGAAATCCTCTTCTTGTGCTCAACACATTGAGCTGATTATCCGTGCGAGAATCTCGAATTTAGTACTTGTGTGACCCTCAATGGTTCAGGGATACAGCTAGCCGTGGGCCCACAACCATTGTGGCTCCGGAATCACAATTCCGGACTTGCCCAACGGATCATGGTAAAGCGTCTAGCAAGTTCTTCGCTTATATTGCGCAGTTCTTCGACTTTCAGCTTGGCTGTGATCTGATCTGCTTCCAGCTTAGCTTGCACACTCATGTAAACTGTTATATACAAACTAAAAGTTTTGTGTTCATCAAAACTAATAACTGATCTGTTACATAGATCCAACAGATTCCGTTCAGAGAGAATCTTCAATCCTCGTTTTGATATGTACTTGAGCTTTCTTCCATAATACCGATAATTCCTCTCCGGAACCACTTCATGCAACAGCTAGTTCTGGCCTCTTTGTATGTTCCTCCAAAGAACATATAGATTTATAGCAACATTTGTCACCTTCATCATCACAATCACGTCTTTTACAATATTCATGTTCTCATTCTCGATACGAGTCTTGCACCCAATATCATCCAAATTCCCCCGGTTCAGCGGATTCTTCGTCGGACCTTTCACATGTTGTACCTCATGTATGGTGAGAATAGTGAAACTAAAAATTTTTATTTTAATGGTAACAAACACAACGATTTCCAAAGCATGACCAATTCTCATGAATACAGATTTTCCTGAGACTGTTTCATACTGGTCGAACCATTCTCCCGCCATGTCGCTCATGAATCCGTAATCCATGTGTCAGCACCGTCTGAAGTACTTGCCACATTTCTTTGAGAACCTTTCTCGATACTGCGTGTACACTCCTTCTTGAAGTGCCCTTTACTGTCATATTTATATTAGTATATATTTTTCTTCTTTTCGTGATTTTGATCTCATTCTTGTAACTACCACTGAAGTCAGGTTCCATTAATCATTATCTTATCATCGCCAAGCCTATGCTTGCTTTGAATTTTCCAACCTATCTTCCTTATTATTGCGTCGGCTTTCTTCACTAACAACCAGGCTTGAAACATAATCAAAGTTTAAAACACCGTAAGGATATTGTTGGTTTCTTGATTATAAGCAAATCATATGAATCTGGTAACCTTGAAATGGAAGTTCAGCACTTTAATTTTACTCTATTATATGTCCATAGAGGTGAGCTAGCAAATAGAGTATTCAGTATATTAATATGGTCAGTCTTCGATGAGGATTTCACGATCCAAAAGTTACAACTTTCTCTTTAGGAAAATCTTGGAAATAACTTGATCTCGAACATATTTATAATGAAGATTTTTGTTGATTTTATTCCAGCGATATTCGACAAACTTCATCTGCTACTGCCAAGTGTATATTGGAATATCAACACCATTCATCTATTCCGCTTTACATCATCCTTGAATTCCCTCGGCCTATCTCCAATAGTAGTCAAGTAATATTTGTTGTAAAAATTGTTTGTATCTTCATTTTCCACAACATAAAAATGTTACCAACGAATTTTTCTTCTCTTAATTTGTCGTCATTATGCCAACAGTAGTTATCTCGCCTTCATAAACATTTAAAAATATTTTTTAATATGGAGATCATTCAATGCTGCAACCATAGAGCATACTGAAAATTTACACCAAGACTATGGTACCACATGTTGGTCACATGTGTGGTACCTTGAGATAGAAATATAAAGTTGGAGAATAAATATTGGACACTGAAATTTAACATGTAAAAACCCCTAAAATTATTAGGGTTAAAATCACTTGCAAAACTAAAAGATCCCACTATAATATTTGAAGAATTATATCATGTCCCCATATTTACAAAAATATAGATTATCTTAATAAAGGAGAAACATATATCATAAAATATTATAAAGTACAAATATATACTACTACTACGTGTAGAGCTCCCCAAACGAACAGCAGATCCAATTGGAATTTTACTCATAATTCGTAGTGCATTCGATTTTTGGGTGTGAGAGAATAAATAGTTAAATTACCAAATACCAAAGCTTTCTATCACATTTGAAAGAAAAGACTGATAACCACCCGTAGGGACTATTTGAGTGTTTGTCGTAACGACCTTCTACAAGCATCCAAAAATTGTTTGGAAAGAAAAAGGTGTTTAACAAAACATCCGGTGATAAATCTAATATTATCAAAATTCTGCTATATAAATCCCCAAAATGTTTAAACTAAGGTTACAAGTTCAGGGAGGTTTAAATAAAATACAAGGAGGCACATTTAACCGCAAACATGAGGATCTATAAATGTCACATGCATCCCAACATCCTTTATACTAATGTTTCAAATTCCCAAAATATCAAACCATAAATTCTTAGATTGGCATACACACAAGCAGCTTGATCAAAATGAATGTGATGAATTGACAAAAATGCCATGTGAAATGAGAAAAGGGATAGAAGTTTTAATTAAAATCTCTAGATATTTTGAAGATGAAATCTCAAAAGATTTTGGTTATAAATATAGTTGCACATTTTAATGATGGTGCCTTTAGCATTTCTCTTTGATTAATTGCACTTGTTAGATTACAATGAAATCTTTTGCACAAAATTGCTTTGAAACCTTTTTCCATAAATTGAAGTCATAATAATCTGTTAGATTCTTTCATTGAATCTTAATCCAACAACCAAACACATCCTTACCTTCCTTTGTGGCAATGAGATTGGAGCAAATTTATTTTGAGAAAGTTATTTTGAAATGTCTCAAAAATTGAATGAAAGACAACTCAAAAAACTAAACAAATATTTTGAGTTGATTAGCACTGAAATTTTCAAATCCAAATCCGTTGGATCTTTTCATCCATAACATATCCATATGTGAATATGTTAAGTTCCAGTACCTAGACTTAACCCGTGCCCTAGATTTTACGGCCCTCCATCTTCAATCTGTTTGGAGCTGCTACTGGTTTAACAACGGGAAGGGATCTATTCTAGTAGATACAATGGATATGAAGGGTCTGTCTTCTCAAACACAGAAAAAAATTCAAGGTACGAGTAACTGGATAATTCAAGGACACGCCCAAAGACAGTAGTAGGAAGAGAAAATTTTTTCGGGCTGTGCGAGAATTTTCTTCTCTTGCAATGAATCAGTGATAAACCTTTCCGGCAGAGAACATTTTTTCCGGCTGTGCGAGAATTTTCTTTTCTTGCAACGAATCAACGATCCGGCATCCGTTCATCTGCACATAACAATTTGGGCTGCTGTTTTACATTGCCATGCGACTAGGATTGCGTGTTCTTTACTGCATTTTGCAGGATCATGCAAAGAGCCTCAACTACTGGAAAAACACAGCAAGGCTCAGTAGTGATCATTTAGTGAGAAAATTCTTGCTCCAAGTAAACACATTTGGAGGTGAATATACGGACAGCTTATGAACAAAATACATCAAATTGGCAATCAAATGAGAACCACCGAAAAACTACAAGCAACACATCCAAACGAGTCTTTACATTGCACGATGATCAAAGCATGGAATATAGCCAGTATTAGCTTAGGGTATGAGATTACATAACTAAAACAAATCTCTGTAACCCTGTAATATATACCAAAACAACTCATACATGGTCATCCTTTATTCATTCCACAATAACAGAAAACACAGAAATAGTACCAGCAATAAAGTAAAATCCAAGATGTTTTAACCAGACCATCCTCTCTGAGAACCTCCAGATGAGTGCCCATTCAGCCTGTCGAGTACAGCATTGAAATCAACAGGCTGACCACTCTCCTCCAGCCTTTGAATGACACTAACGACATGATCACCCCGATAACCCATGCTAACCAGTTTCTCAATCAACTCGTTGAAGGGATGGTTGCGTGTGGACTGAGGGGCAATCATATTGGCACCAGGTATGCGCTGCACATTCAGAGGGATACTGGTAGGAGGATAAGCACCTTGCTGAAAATGAGGATGTGGGGGAGCATGATGTGTTCTTCCTCCTTCACCATCGAACATCATATAAGCCGTTCCAGGGGGAAGTGTTGGGCGAGACCCACTATTCATGTATAGATCTCCTGATTGGGCAACAAAACCACTCTTCAGATTTTGAGATGAAGGCTGTGGTTGAATTGGTCGGCCAGCAGTACCATAACCATATGGTAATGCATCTGGACCAACAGAACCATGAGGAGCTGCCCCCGCGTAGGACACTTGCACTGGTATATTACTGGGGGTAATATCTGCAGCAGAAGGATTTGATTGATTAGGTAGGTAGGATGAGTACATTGCTGGCGGTGAGGGCCTAATCTGTGGTTGCATAGCTGGTTGTTGGGATGGTTGAACAGGTTGTTGCTGTGGCTGAGGCTGCAGCTGTGGTTGAGGCGGAGGCTGAGACCACTGCTGCTGATATGGAGGTACAGACTGAACCTGGGGTCCCTGGTTAACCTGAGATTGCATCGGCTGTGGAGACATCCTAGAGAAGTCTGGAGCTTGAGCTTGTGCAGGTATATATTGAGTCTGCGATGGATGAGATGGGACAGGTTGATTAGTCATTTGCGCAGGTAAGTAGTAGGCTTGAACTTGCGGCAAAGTCTGGGAAGGCATAGATGGTGGTGCCATCGACGGCTGCTGATACTCGACTGGTCGGACAGGAAGAGCCGGTTGAGGGGCCGGTTGGTGTGGCACAAGGGCCAATTGTTGACTTTTAACATCAGACGAGTTCTCATTTGTCTTTTCTTCTGAAGCAGGTGGAGGAGGCTTTTCTTCATTACGAGAAGGTGAAGAGGAATCCTTCTGTGCAAGTTGAAGCTTAGCTAGCTCCTTCTGAGTATCAGCAAGTTCCTGCTTATCCCTTAAAATCTGCACAGACCTGTGAACCTGCATGTAAAACAAAAGACGTCATTAAATTAAAATCGTAATGGTGGAACATCATTTACTATAAGGTTGACACTAAATATGAGATAAAAGGGTATGGTTAAAAAAATGTAGAAAAAGAACATAATTTGCAATGTACTGATGCACCATAACTAACACGATTCCATCACTTAGAAAAGAATTCGGTCCAAGAAATTCTACAAATTACAGAATACACTACTCACTTGCCCCACCAACCTAAGCATTAAGAAGATTCACAACATGTACAGAACCTCGAGATACATTATGGCAATATATGCAGATTCAGAAACAGACCTCTTGCATGTGCTTTTCTAGAGACTTCAGCTTCAACTCTGACTCTTCATGATCACGAACAAGGTCAGTGCGCATTTCTCCAATAGATTTGTCAAGATTATAACAATACAATTCCAACTGAGACAGCCTCGAACTAATTCCCTCGAGGAAACGCATGAGATCATCGGTGTATTTCTTCATGGTTTTCTCAACAGTCAAGACAACGTCTTGATTGAATGAAGATTCTTCGGGAGGACTATAAGTCGTAGTAGGATACACAGATGTCCTAGCCATTCTGCTTTTGTTAAATTCCTGCTCAAATTTAGGTAAATACTCATCAAAAAGATCAAAATGCATTAACAGTTTAACAAATTAGGACACAATATAAGGGCAAAGAGCACGATGATGATAATAACTTCACATGAAAGTCCAAGAAAGTAGCATATAAGTGTTGACATAGTTAGGCTGCTGAAACCCATTACTCATCTTTTTTTTTTTCTCGTTGCTAGACCATCACTTAAGGTTAAATGGTAAGATACATTCTTAGTTGCATTACTATAGTTCTTTTACATCAAGGAAATTTAAAACACCGAATGCTCAGGAAGACTTGTTCGTTAACTAACCAAATAAAACGTACGATGAAAGAAATGAATAACTCCTTGGTGCAAAGCAACCATCTTCAACAATAAGTAATAAAGGAGTAAAAGTAACCAACTTACAATATAACAATAATATTGTAAATAAGTAATCTCTTTATATAAGTATAAGATGTAGCTAATTTCAGTAGATTCTTTAAACAAAACCCTGATCTCTATCAATCTCGAAATCACTCCAGAGTCAACAGCTGATAACTTAAAACGAATCCTAAATTAAATACTTAAACCCTACCAGGAGGAAAAATAAAAGATAAAGAATCAAGAAACAAACTGCCCCTTCCCCACGAAAAAAAAGAAATCAAAACGAGGTAACTAGATAGTCCAACAGAAGTGTACCTTATTAGGATTCGTTCCGATCGAAGAATCGGCGTGGACTCCATTATTCCCATCCTGGTTACCGTAATCCTCGTAGGAGCAGAGGATGTCATCAGATGCGAAATCGAAGCCTTTCGAGCCCGAGTTTCCAGCCCGACCCGAAGATCCAGATGCCATAGCTGCGGGAAAGGATATAGCAAAGCCCACACAGAGATATGAAGGAGAGATTGCTGTTGCAGAAAGCAGATATCGCGTCTGTTTCGCTTTCGCTTAGCTCAGAGGATTTGAAAATGAGGGTTTCAACAAGGATCAGTTTGTATGATCACCGTTTATGGGAAGAAAACGTGTTTCTGTATCCTACGTCGTCGTCTACGAATTTATGGATTGACGCATGCCTCTTATTTTATTTCTTTTTGGTGGAAAAAAGAAGGAATCATTTGTTTTCCTTCAGAATTAAATCAATAAAATGTAAATTTTATGTCTTGAATCAATCATAGTTTTGTAGCTTTATTTTGACGATCAATGTTAATAATTTTGATCTAAATCATATTAAATATGATTGTTAAATTTTATAGTCATATGGTAAAAAAGACTTCTCATCGTATGAAAATTTATTTAAGCATTTATCATTAGATCAAAAACTATACTTTTAAGTCAAGGTATAACTTTATTCTTTATACATATGGGAGTACAGAGTACATATATTGTATTCGTTAGAGTTGAGCTGTTAGGCCATGAGCCCAAGAAGGGTACATGTCTTACAGCCAGGGGCAGCCCAATGTGGGGGCCTGGCCTGAGCTTTAGCCCAGGCTGATACATCAGCTATCGCTACTTGTTGGAGTAAATTTATAAGTTTTGGTGAAAATAAATAAAAGAGATTAAGATCAGAATTGGATCGAACAGATCAAGACGAAGTATACTACGTGGTTTATAGAAATCAGCTCAGAGACTTAGAGACTAAAGCAAAGCTGGTTAAGGACAAACCAGCTCAGGCAGTTCCGTTAAGCAGATCAGCTCGAATAAACAGATCAGGTAACTTAACGGTTGAAAGAAGAGCAGATTGAGTTCAGATCAGTCTACAAGAGCAAAGTATTCGAAACAAATCAGATATAACAGTCTGTATTCGAACAGATAAGAGAACAGCTTAGACCAGATTACATGATTTCAACGTACAAACCAGATCGGGAAAACCAGCCGAGTAAAGACAACTTAGGAAAATGGATTTTAGAACACTTTGAGACTTCGTACAGATTGATGTGAACTGTTTGACCTCTCTGTATCGATTTGTAGTCGTTGGAACTACTTTGAGCTAATCCCAGACATACAGAGATTTGGTTTGAACTGAAAATGGCGCAGTGTATGTTAAAAGAGGAAAAGCATTTAATGGAGATGTACGAGAATAGTACAAGTATTTAAGACCCCGCAGATAATCTCACATTGGATACATACTATGTGTGGCATTTATTACCGTTGTATCCAAATGGTATAAATTTGTGAGCAGATCAGTTGTGAAGAAGTTTCAAATCCTCGGTACAACAACGAACTTACAAGCTTTCAAGAGCAAAAACAGAGTTCATTTTCTTGAACCAGCTCAGAGCTAGTGACACATACTCATAGATTGTTTCTATCAATTCTTGTGTTACATAAACAATTGTTAACACACTCTATAGTATTGAAATTTCCTTGTATAATCATAAATAAAGTGTTGAGAGCTAGATTAGCCAACATAGCTTGGAGCTGTATTCATTGTATTTCAAACCAAATTGGGAGTCTGCGTTCATTGTTTGAGTGCTAGGAGTTCTTACAGCTGCTGGCTGTCGGATCGGATTGTTACAAGAGTTGTATCAATCAAATCTTCTAGTGAAAATCCTTCCTGTTTAGGAAGAATGTGAGACGTAGGAGATTAAACTCCGAACATCCAGAAACAAATTTATTGATCCCTTTTATTTACTGGTTTACGCATTTAACTATTCACTGTTGAATCGTGTTATTTCCGCATAAATATTTTTATTACACGAGAAAACAGTTTAACACTGAGAACCCTCCAATCTGGTAACTCAGCTTAGAGGTTAGCTACGAGCTGTAAAATATTTTGAAATCAGATTTTCTATAAAAATTAGCAAAGGAGTTCATTCAACCCCCCCCCCTATGAACTCCCGAGAGTGTTTTCCGATCTTAACAAATGGCATTAGAGCTCGGAATCTCAATGTTTGAACAACTTTATATTTTGAATTTATTAAATATGTCGATCTCTCACAATAAGATTCATATGTTTTCAAAGGAGGGGTATGACGTCTGGAAGATTCGGATGCAAGCTCACCTAGCAGCTCCAGATGACGAAATGTGGTTTGTAATAACTGACGGCCCCATAAAGATTATGAAGATGAACACAGCTATAGCTATAACTGCGAGTGCTCCTCAATGGATAGAGAAACCCAGAATAGAATGGACGTCAGAGGATAAAAAAAATGCAAATTTGGACAATGTGGCCAAGGAATGCTGTACAAGATGCTAGACAACAACATGCTTAGCAAGATCCAGACTTGTACTACTGCAAAAGAGATCTGGGAAAAGCTGACCCAGATCTGCGAAATGAGGAGACCAATGAGAACAAGCTTACAGTGGCTCTCAGAAATTTGAGCTGATCAAGATGAATCCTGGAGAGACAATTATGGAGTTTGATGAACGGTTCAGCTCAGTAGTGATTGAGCTGACCAGATTGGACAAAGTTTACAGCACCATGAAGCTGGCCCTGAAGGTGATGCGTGCACTGCCCAAAGAGTGGGATGTCAAAACCATGGCTATGCGGGAGTCCAAGTGTCAGGCCACGTGCGCTAATACAACAATTAGTTACAAATATGCGGAAGTATCATGAAAATATGGGCTAAAAATTTTCGAATTGTTAGAGTAGATGCCCAACTAGCCAACTTGTGGCGTGTGGGTTTTCATTGACTCTTGTACAAACGATCTTTATATTTGATATTCGCATTCTTTTATATGGCATTCTTTACTTTCATTATGTGTGTAATGATTTACAATTGTGTTGAGTAAAGACCTAGATTACACTAAAGCGTACGTTAGATGTGATAGTGGGTATGACGACTATCATGAAACACATCTAATAGTCGCTGTGTATTCTGAACATGTTCCTAGTCGATTGGGCCGTCAAAATGAGGATAAGGCCGCCCGAGTTCGAGACTAGTATCTGCGATGCGAAGTACCATGTTTCATTGGTAGGGAACATTGTGATGTTCTGAGCATGCAGATAGATAGTGACCTGGTGATCTATCGAACTACCCTCCTTCGGACTTT
>KV008327.1:129050-139216 GCA_001598015.1 Dorcoceras hygrometricum
CACAATGTTCCCTACCAATGAAACATGGTACTTCGCATCACAGATACTAGTCTCGAACTCGGGCGGCCTTATCCTTATTTTGACGGCCCCATCGACTAGGAACATGTTCAGAATACACAGCGACTATTAGATGTGTTTCATGATAGCCGTCATACCCACTATCACATCTAACATACGCTTTAGTGTAATCTAGGTCTTTACTCAACACAATTGTAAATCATTACACACATAATGAAAGTAAAGAATGCCATATTAAAAGAATGCGAATATCATATATAAAGATCGTTTGTACAAGAGTCAATGAAAACCCACACGCCACAAGTTGGCTAGTTGGGCATCTACTCTAACACTCACGTATGGAATCAACCAGCTTAGAAGAATCAAGTGATGACGTGGCACATATCCGATACACAGCTGATCCCAAACCAGCACTGGACACACCACACGACAATGTGCAAGCAGATCTTACAGGTAATATTGAAGTCATTGATTTGACTATTGCTGACCCTGTACAAAAACAGATCTCGACTAGTGTGCCAGCTGCGGGTGTTGGACCAACTACTGCTCAAGTGGATACACAAGCAGATCCTACAGTACATCAATTGGTATCCAGACCAGATTCAGATGCCCAAGCTATCAACGAAAGTCATCAATTGGCATCTAATCCAAATCTGGAACAACAAAGTTCTCATCAATTGATGTCAGACAATCCAGTTCAAGCAATCCAGCCAAGCATTCAAGAAGAGCAGGGAGCTAATCCAATCGGATCTGATCTTCGGTGGAATAAATCATCCACCCGAGCAGATCATAGGTAATGTACATTCTCCTGTTCGCACACGATGTCAACTTATGCATGAGTACTTCAATTCAGCATTCATATCGCATATAGAACCTAAGCTGATAGAAGGAGTCTTAGCAGACCCAAGCTGGATAGATGCTATGCAAGAAGAACTTAGCCAATTTAAAAGAAACAATGTCTGGCAATTAATTTATAGACCTACTATTTATTCAGTGATAGGAACTAAATGGGTCTTTAGGAACAAGCTGAATGAGGATGACATAGTAATTAGAAACAAGGCTACACTGGTAGCTCAAGGATTTAGACAAATGGAAGACATAGACTTTGATGAGACTTTTGCACCAGTAGCCAGATTAGAAGCCGTTCGCATGTTCCTTGCATATGCTGCATATAAAGACTTCAAGGTCTTTCAAATGGATGTGAAGAGTGCCATTTTAGATGACATCTTAACAGAGGAAGTGTATGTTGCACAACCTCCTGGCTTCATTAATCATACATATCCAGATCACATCTACAAACTGGATAAAGCTCTATATGGGTTGAAGCAAGCACCCAGAGCTTGGTATGATATACTTTCAAAATATCTTATCGAGCATAATTTTACAATAGGCACCATCAATAAGACATTATTTAATTATGTCAAATCTGATCATGTCCTGTTGGTACAAATTTATGTAGATGATATTATATTTGGGTCAACTAACCCCAAACTGTGCCAAAAGTTTTTAAGTTGATGCAGGACAAGTTCGAGATGAGCATGATGGGTGTGCTGACGTTCTTTCTGGGATTACAAGTGAGTACAGCTTGACAATGGGACTTCATCAATCAAGACTCACGTATGGAATCAACCAGCTTAGAAGAATCAAGTGATGACGTGGCACATATCCGATACACAGCTGATCCCAAACCAGCACTGGACACACCACACGACAATGTGCAAGCAGATCTTACAGGTAATATTGAAGTCATTGATTTGACTATTGCTGACCCTGTACAAAAACAGATCTCGACTAGTGTGCCAGCTGCGGGTGTTGGACCAACTACTGCTCAAGTGGATACACAAGCAGATCCTACAGTACATCAATTGGTATCCAGACCAGATTCAGATGCCCAAGCTATCAACGAAAGTCATCAATTGGCATCTAATCCAAATCTGGAACAACAAAGTTCTCATCAATTGATGTCAGACAATCCAGTTCAAGCAATCCAGCCAAGCATTCAAGAAGAGCAGGGAGCTAATCCAATCGGATCTGATCTTCGGTGGAATAAATCATCCACCCGAGCAGATCATAGGTAATGTACATTCTCCTGTTCGCACACGATGTCAACTTATGCATGAGTACTTCAATTCAGCATTCATATCGCATATAGAACCTAAGCTGATAGAAGGAGTCTTAGCAGACCCAAGCTGGATAGATGCTATGCAAGAAGAACTTAGCCAATTTAAAAGAAACAATGTCTGGCAATTAATTTATAGACCTACTATTTATTCAGTGATAGGAACTAAATGGGTCTTTAGGAACAAGCTGAATGAGGATGACATAGTAATTAGAAACAAGGCTACACTGGTAGCTCAAGGATTTAGACAAATGGAAGACATAGACTTTGATGAGACTTTTGCACCAGTAGCCAGATTAGAAGCCGTTCGCATGTTCCTTGCATATGCTGCATATAAAGACTTCAAGGTCTTTCAAATGGATGTGAAGAGTGCCATTTTAGATGACATCTTAACAGAGGAAGTGTATGTTGCACAACCTCCTGGCTTCATTAATCATACATATCCAGATCACATCTACAAACTGGATAAAGCTCTATATGGGTTGAAGCAAGCACCCAGAGCTTGGTATGATATACTTTCAAAATATCTTATCGAGCATAATTTTACAATAGGCACCATCAATAAGACATTATTTAATTATGTCAAATCTGATCATGTCCTGTTGGTACAAATTTATGTAGATGATATTATATTTGGGTCAACTAACCCCAAACTGTGCCAAAGTTTTTAAGTTGATGCAGGACAAGTTCGAGATGAGCATGATGGGTGTGCTGACGTTCTTTCTGGGATTACAAGTGAGACAGCTTGACAATGGGACTTCATCAATCAAGAAAAATACACAAAAGAACTGTTGAAAAAATTTGGCATGGACAATTGCTTAGCAGCAACGACCCCAAGGAGTGCCTCAATCAAGTTAGACAAAGATGAAGCTGGAACTGTCATAGAGGTATCTTTGTATTGCGGTATAATTGGCTCTTTGCTATACCTAACTGCTAGCAGACCAGACATCATGTTTGTTGTCTGTATGTGTGCTAGATTTCAAGCTGAGCCAAAACAATCGCATTACATTGCTGTAAAGCGTATTTTAAAATATTTAAAAGGAACTTCCAACGTGGGTCTTTGGTATCCCAAAGACTCCAGCTTTCAACTAATTGGTTAAAGTGATGCAGATTACGCAGGTTTTAGAGTTGATCGGTGAAGCACAAGTGGGACTTGTCAATTCTTAGGGGATTGATTGATTTCCTGGTTCAGTACGAAGTAGACTTCAATTGCTACTTCAACAGCTGAAGCAGAGTATCTAGCGGCTGGAAGCTGCTGTGCTCAGAATTTATGGATTCAACACCAGCTGAAGGACTACGACATTGATGCTGAAGCTCCTATTCTCTGTGACAATACCAGTGCCATCGCGATCACCCAGAATCCTGTGTTGCACTCCAGAACAAAGCACATAGATATTCGGCATCATTTTATAAGAGATCACGTGCTCAAGAAGGATGTCCGGCTGGAATATGTGACTACAGATCAACAAGTTGCTGATATCTTCACGAAACCCCTACCGGACGCCAAGTTTTTGTATTTTCGAAACATTCTTGGTCTCTTAGAACTGCCTTAATCTACGATTGTGCTAATATTTTACAGGTTGACAGCGTTTGTTTACTTCAGATCTGAGTCTACTGTTCAGGGGGAACAACGTGGATTTTCAGATTTGGTAAACTTTCAGATTTGGGAGAACCTCAGCTTTAGGGGGAACAACATATCTGAATTAATAAGTGCTGAGTCAGCTGAATACGTGAGATCTGAATCTATTTAGATTCCACGTATATACTGCTGATGCTTATAAGTGATCAGATCTGGCAGTACCTCAGCTGGAATATCAATTGGTATCAGAATTAAATTTGTGACGTAATGGTCAAATGGCGCTTGTTTTTACTTTTTACCCCTTGCGTTTAAAATTCAAAATGATTTCAAATTCTTTTTAATCAGATCGCGCCATCGGATGATTGACACGTGTGTTGTCATCATGCGAAACATCACATAAACACAGTAACCGCGTATCGTTTCATATTCCTTTTCTATTATATACGCCTTTTCAATTTCATTTATCTTTTACCTTGCGCAAATTACCTTCGAGCTATCTTGTGTTCTTTCTTTCAGTATCTTCTTTGCAAATAATCTATCGGCGATTCCGTTCAATCAATCTACAACAATGGCCGCTTCATTCATTAACAACGCTCTCCAAGTTAACTTCGACACCGTTTTGGGTTTTCTCGACAACGACGGGATGGTGAATATGTTCGAATATCTGGAGTCAACTGAACTTCGTGGTTTCTTGTGAAGGATAATGAGGTACTAAGTTGTGTTCAGGGCAAGTTTGTAGCGATTTCTGAGGACAGGTTTGCTGCTGTATTTGAGTTACCTACTGAAGGGTTAACAGATTTGTCTGATGTGCCGAAGGATTTGATCTTCGATGCAAGGAGCACCTTTTCTATGTCTGGTAAGCCAGTTAAGACCTCTTGCAAAAAGAGGGAAATGAAGTATGATTTCGCTTGCTGAATGATGTCCTGGAAAAATATGTTACCGTCAAGGCTGGGTCCTTCGACGCTCTTACTCATGAGAGATTTCTTCTGATGACGGCCTTTCACTTTGGCCTAAAAATCAACTGGAGCAAGCTTCTTTTTGATATCCTGAAGGAGATGGCGGATCAATCTTCCAAGAGAGCCAAGGGTTATGCGGCTCAAATCTGTGTTTCGCTGGAGGGCGATCCAAATTTGACCTTGGGAGAAGCGAATACCCTCCCTCCTCTCAAGATTATAACAGTGAAGACAGTTGGCACGTATGTTGCCAAGAATAAAAATATTGCTGATGATGAGACAGTGGTGGCTAAAACAGCAGTGGTGAAGAGGAAGGAAGTGTCTAAGAGGAGACTAGCTCCTACTGCTGATGAACCCGTAGCCAAAAAGAAGAGGACAACTGTGGGGAGACAATCTTCCATGGAAGCAAACTTGGCCATGGTTACTGTGGCTCAAGATGTTGCACCAATCTCTATGATTCCTGTTGCAACTCCTAAAGCTCAACGACGCCACGCACCAAAGAGGAAATTGGTGATGCAAGAAGATTCTGATGATGAAATTGTTGATAGTATTATTCATCAAGTGATTGCGGAGACTGCTGAGATTAAGACAGAGGAACCAAATTTGGAGGAACCAGTGGCAACAGAGACTGTTGAGACTGCTGCTGTTGAGACAAAGGTTGAGAAGGAGAGTGAGAAAGAGAAGGAGATAGAGCCAGTGGCTATTGAGGGAATGAGTTTGGAAAAGATTACTGACTCTGAGGACACAGAGCCCTTGAGCAAGATTCTGGCACGTACTGAAAAATCCAAGTCTGATGAAGAGTCGATGTTCATTGATGATCTCTTGGCGCAGATTACAGACAATATGATGTTGCCATCTGTGACTGCTGAAGATCCAACAAAAATCAAATTCGAACTTGGTATTGAGATCCCATGAGTCAATGACGGAGACTGGTACAAGGCTAGTCTTCTTCAGATTGCTATTGCCGATAAGTGGAAGGCACCCCTTGTCGAGAAATGTTTTCTTTGATTTGCGTAGATATAGAGTTTATTGTACAGATCAGGGAGCAAGTGATTGAGGAAATTGTTTCATTCTTTTCTTCATTCAGTTTACGTCGTTTGGCAGTTTTGGGGTCTGTGTCAGACATTGTTGCCAAGGAGGAACATATTTTGGCATGGGCTGAGACAGATTCGCTACAGACAACTGTGAGTAGGCGTTTGTACATAGTTGCGAACTATAGAGAAATGCTGTTGTGGAAATTTTTGGAGGCAAGGAATACAAATTTTGAGTCCGGCACGCCCACAACTGCAATTGATCTACAAGTTCTGCTCTCAGATGCTCATCGAGTTGCATTGGAAGAATTTTTGGGCAGAAGAGAGAGCATACACTGGAGTGGACGCGCCCGACTAATTCAAATTTGTTCGAAGGAGCGCACAGAGATTGCGGTGCAGTTATTGCCCGATCGAATACAAACATAAGGTCTATGTGCTGGATTAGGTTTTTGGTTTTGATTGACGGCTCGTGGACGGAAATCAAAGGACCAGATATGTGGGTACGCCAGCTCAGGGCACCCACTTCTCACAAGTGGGAGCTGTTGCCTAAAAGGACATACATGAATACTCTTGCCCCAATCTGTGTATTCTTTGAGCCAGTACAAGTAGTGCGCTCTTTGCCTATCGTCAAGATTTGGGGCTGGGCCAGAGTTTACAGATATTATACAATTCTCACTTTTTGGCCATCTACAGTCAGTTGGAACAATCAATCTATGTACAGCTATAGTTCCGGTTGGACCAGTTTGGATAGGAGTATAGTTCCGAGGAAGATTCGTAATAATGTTCAGCACAATATTCTAGCAGAAAGTTTTGGTGATTTCTTTGTACAACATACAGATCATTTCTTCAGTTTCTAGTTCAGAAAGTTTAGTTTCGATTAGATTGCCCTCTCCAGAAGCGATTCCAGCAACTCCAAGTTCTTCAAGATCTGATTCTCGAATGCATTTTACTACTGCTGACATTCCTCTAGGTGAAGAGACTGCTGAACTGAGTTCAATGCCTACTACTATTATCTCTTCCCACGATTATACATACGCGATTGCACAGCTCAGAGCTTCAGTGGATCAAGTTTCCCTTGAGAAAGTGCAATCAAGATTTCACGTAGGAAAACTCAAGGCTGACCTCTCTAGAAGAATTTCAAGTCTTGAGACTGCGTTTATTATGGCTTCATATAATCAGGATAGGGCAGCTTTTGTTCAAACCAATATTCTTCGTAAGGAGATGAAAGATCAAAAGGCTGCTCTGTCTCAAGAATTCGGAGATCAACTGGCTGCTATTCATAATGACTTGATTGAATTAAAAGAGTGGAATCTCAACAGAACTTCCAGACCCTTAGCTCTCAATTGTCAGAAATCATCGCCTACATCAATAGGGGCGGTGATGCCAAAAAGGGGGAAAGTAGTAGAGGTCCGCAGCCTCCTCCTGACAATAGAATCATACCTGGAGATGGAAGGAGCAGACCTAGTGGTTGTGGTAGTAGGAGCGAACCTCAGAGAAAAAGAGGCAGTGGTTCTTATAGAGGAGGTGGAAGAATACTTTACTGGCTTGGGGAAAGCTGATCAGAGCTAAACAGTTGTTTTTGTTATTTTCAGTTCTTGTACAAATCTTTTGTACTTAGCAGATTTGAGTATATATATATATAGCACGAACTTTGAGCTCTCTCTTTCGTATACTTTAAGTCGTAAGCTGCTAAGTTTTGTCATCACCAAAAAGGGGGAAATTGTTAAGATAAAATTTATAAGTTTTGATGATAACAAAAATAAGGCTAAGAACTGAAATTAAGACTAAGATCTGGAAGTTAAGTATTCACAGAAGAGAAGGAAGTATTTCAGACCTGGACTCTTAGTATTCGGGAAAAGCATTTATCAGATTTGAGCTAACAGGATAGGCTATCAGATCAGAGAAGAGCAAAGAATATTCAACGGGAAATTTCAGATCTCAGTAATTAAAATTGTAAATTCAGATCAGAGTATTTCATATTTGAGTATTCGGGTTATTTCAGGTATCGGGTCAAGGATTTCAGTTATCGAGTTAAGGAATTCAGATCAGAGGGTATCAGATTTGATTCAGAAGCTACGGTAACAGATCTAGTTATATTTGTTCGGAAGGTATATTTCAGATCCGAGCTTATCAGATGAGAACGGACTAAGTTTTGAGCAGAATCCTTTCAGAGTATTTTCAGTTATTATTTGTCAGATTTCGGGAACGAAAATCAGATCAGAACAGTTATTTACAGTAATTCAGTTCTCACAGAATTACTGGTTAAAGAAATCAAAAAGAGAAAAGTTCAGATCTCAATATGACGTTTATAAGATGATTTCAGATCTTACAGAGAGTATTGATTGTGTAAAAAGGGAATTTTCGAAAAGGGAAATAGAGCAGATTTCAGATTTCAGTGCTAAAACAGATGCAAGCTTCGAATATCTTCAGATGTTATCAGATGACTATTTGAGTGTAATCAACGATCATGATTTAAGCAGAAAAAGCCTGTTAGACAATTTTAATTGAAGAGACAAGATCAGAGCTATTTTGAGTATAGTTGCACAGTACGCAGAGTTGGTACAACCGATGATTACCTACTTTGGTATATAAGTCAACTCAACTCTGACAAGGGCATACAACCTTTTGGATAGCATTAATGGAGCATTTAATGCGGTGATACGATGAAGATATGCAAGCAAAGGTTGTGTCTACTGGCTCATTTAATGACCGTTGAAGATGGGAGAGTATATATAGTTGAAGGCTTCAAATGGAGTCTCTCGTTCATTATCGCTTGCTCCCACTCACTCTCGGTCATTGTTTAATCTATCTGGGAATATTCAAGCGCTCATTCAAAATATTCTCTAAATCCCAGTGTTCAATCTCGAAGAACTTTTTTGCTCAACTTCTCATTAGATAAATTTTCGAGAGATCTTCTGGTTTACTTTTGTAAACATGTTTCATTGAATAGAAACCAGAAGATTTTGATGGATCTGGATAACAGATCCAGATCTGAGTTTTGAATTACACAAAACCTGTTATTGTGTTTCTAACGTTTCTACTAAGTGTGCAGATGTTAGCTGGAATTACAACAAGAGAAGTTGAATCAGATACCGTAGCAGAACAAGAGCTGAAAACAGTAAAACGCGATTTCGGAGGCCTAAACGAAGGAATTTGGCCGAAAAGCAGCTTAGGTCATCAAACACTCATGTTTGTTGAGTTGTGCTCGTTGGATCGTTCCGGAGGGAGTAGCACTGGTCTCATGCGAAAATATGCAAGTTGGTTCAGATGTACGCGAAGATGGATCAGCTGGAGCAACTGAACCAGCTGGTGCGCAAAGATGGATCAGCTGGAGAAAAGATAAAAATGAATCAGACGTCAATGTGAAGATTAGACGACAGCTGGATTAGCAATGGAGACGTCCACTAAGAATCAGCTGGAACGCTATGGACCAGCTGTTGCGTTAAGATGAATAAAGACCAGTTGGAGAACAAATCAAATGTTGATCAGCTGTTGCGACAAAGTTGTATCAGACGTAGCGCAAAGACGAAGATACAACAGCTGATGTGCAAAGACAAGTTGAACCAACTGGAGCGCTAAAGGGAAAATGAATCAGCTGATGAAGAAGAAACAGACGTTGAAGCAGAGATGTTGATCAGTTGAGGCAATCAGCAGTAAACAGAAGAATGATTCAGCAGAAGAGTGATTCAGCAGTAAGATTCTTCAGATGTTGAAGAAATCATCCGTTGCAAGCATTCAGTTTTTGATCAGCAGTTGAACACAAAGAAGCGAAGCAGTTGACTAATCAGTAGTCAACTGCTGAGCTTAATCAGCTGTTGGTTTAGATCAGCTACTGGAATTTTTAAGCCAAATCAAAAGACGATAAAAGCCTGCAAAATAAAGGACACAAGGACAACTCCCTGTCAGTACTTTACAGAACATCTTTCAACGGGAAGAACTTGTGTCCAACGGATTTAATTTGAACAGAGGCTTTATATACGAGAAGCGCCATTGAAGAAAGGTGGTTGTTGATGCACAGAAAAGATTAAAAACGAAAAGGAGACAACAAAAAGGGAAGAAAAACAGAGACGAAGCAGTCGACCGCCATTAGAGAGGAGTTTACTACGAGTGTCGACTGCTGAGTCTAAATCAGTTTTTGTAGAACATTTACCTAGTGTGTGAGAAACAGAGAAAAACAGAGAGTTCACATTGTAAAAATCTCACACACAGATTCACTCGCACATTTCGTGAGTTGAGCTATTTAGAATAGCGAGTGAATCACAAAAACTATCATTGTAGTCTTTGAACAGAGACGTTAAACATGTTCCTGTTTAGTTAGACACACAGTTGCGGCTGGTGTGCATTTTTTGAGTATAGGGTTTCATCTGGAGCGAGGCTCGGTGACTCATCTTCTAGTGGAACCTTCCTGAATAAGGAAGAATGGGAGATGTAGGAGATTGAGCTCCGAACTTCCAGAAACAAATATC